>BLKR01017453.1:0-11624 GCA_011170035.1 Teleogryllus occipitalis
AAATATATCGAAACTACACACAAAATACACGTAATGCACGCTCCTCCGATTTACCGACACTGGCGAGAACAGTCGAGAATTTCAACTATTCCGATCCTTGACAAAGACCTATTCTTTAACATTTCTTTAATACTTTTTACTATCCTTGTTCGACAATATTAAGTATTTCTAACGTGTTTACGTTACATAGTATACATAATCGGTTTTTGAACTACATTTCATCATATTTGTACAATGTTTGAAAGTAATAATAGTAGAAACTAACTGCTAAGGATACCCAGGAAGGGTCCTTCAGCAAAATACGTAAAATATTTGGAGTAAAAAATATATTTTGAATTTAGGGTTCTTTGAACCTGTTTTATAGCTAATTAAGGAGGATGTAGTAGGTCTTTAGAATATCTTGATTTGATTCGTAGAAACCGATTGATTAATAGACCTAGAATGTACAAAGGAGTCGCTGGGCCAGATGAAAGAGAAGAGTAGAAATGGGAAGAAAGTTTAAGAATCCAAGTTTTTAGGGGATCTATAGATAATTCTTTTAAAATTTGGTCATTTCTGATTTACTATGGAGCTTTTAAAACATCTCTTAATTTGTTTTGCAGTACTTCCAGTTTCCGAAGGTTGTTTTTAGCGGAACCTCCCCGAATGTGTTTTTCCAGGTTTATTTGAAGTCCGTTCCTTATCTGCCTGACAGAGACCTACGTAGGCTGTAGATTTCTCGGTCAGTTAAAAAGCGTAATCAGCCTTCGAGACTGCGAAATCAAGTGGGCGAGAACGATCGATAACAGAATGCGTTTTGTCAGGATCTAGTGGTAGCGTAGTGCATGTAAGTGCACAAGTAAGAGGTGGATGGATGGGAAAAGGAAGGAAGATAGCGCGCGGTCCGTGGCCCGTTTGTTAGGGTACTGATCCGGCATTCGCCTGGTGTTCATCGGAGAAACCACGGAAAACTACCGGTCAGAGCAGCCGCCCGCTAGAATTCTCCTCTAGACAGTGACTGAATTCGACATAGCTGACCAGCTAGTGTAAAAATCCTCCATCGCCGGGACTTAGACCTTAGGACCTCCCGGTCAGAGGGACTGCAGTGACGTCAGTTGATGACCTGAAGCGCTTAGTAGCGTGGACGGACAGCTAACGGGAATCCTGAGTGAGCGAGAATAGCTGATTGCGGGCGCGTCAACTGCTGAGGACATTAATCCCGTAAACAATGCTTGTTCCCATCAGAACCGGGAGAGGTGGCTCAGGATATCACTGCAGTGCCTCTGGCTGGGAGGTCCTAAGGTTTAAGTCCCGGCGATGGAGGATTTTTACACTAGCTAGATTGCAGGGTCGAATTCAGTCGTTGTCCGGAGGAGAATTCTAGCGGGCGGCTGCTCTGATCGGTAGTTTTCCGTGGTTTCTCCGATGAACACCAGGAGAATGCCGGAGTAGTACCCTAACAAACGGGCCACGGACCTCGCGCTATGTCGAGTCCCGGCCGTGAAAAGGTTTTCGACACTAGCTTATCAGCTAAGTCGAATCCAGTCGCTGTCTGGAGGAGAATTCTACTGGCGGGATGCTGTGATCGGAGCGTGGAATGCCAGACGAATGTCGGAGCAGGACTCTACCAAACAGGCCACGGACCGTGCGCGATCTGTCCTTCCTCTTCCTTGTCCTCTCCTCTCCCCTTACACACACACTTACACTATGATGCACTACACTTCCACATATCCCGGGAGGCCGGTCAGGAGCTTAGAGCTTTTCCCGGCTGGGGCGGTTCCCCGCTGGTGGGAGAGTCCTGGTTGAGGGACACCCTAGTCGACGGTATGTCGGCGCCGGCCATGAAAAATCATGCATTACCCTTACGAGACTGATGACCTCAGTAGTTGACGCACCCGGAATCACTAAAAGAAAACCAACCAACCAACCAACCAACGTTCCCGCGAGATCCGGCCCTCACCTACACTTCTCGCGTGTTTTTTCCCTTGCTTTGGGAAGGTTTCCCAAAGCACCTTCCCAAAGCACCTTCTAGGTGGTTGAAACTCTTAAGTCTCCGACTGGTCTCCGAACATAAGTGTATTATACCGCATGTTGGTGTGTATGTAAGAGGAGAGGAGGGGCCAAGAATAATATATCAAACATCGCGCGCGGTCCGTGGCCCGTTTGTTAGGGTGTTACTCCGGCTTTCGCCTGGTGTTGATCGAATGAACCACGAAAAACCGCTGATCAAAGCGGCCACCTGCTACAATTCTCCTCCAGACGGCGGCTTAATTCGATCCTGAATTAAGGCGCTCAGGAAAATAACGACATATCCCAATCGAAGTTCGTTTTAAGAAAAATTACTTTTTACTTTCTCGTGTACGTACGTATAGACGAAGTAATATACGTAGTATAGAGAAAGTTATTGAATGCTGCGGGAAAAAACGGCGGATTTTCAGCGGAAAAAGATTCTTTGCCGGGCTCTGGTGGCGAAAAAGTGCATGAAACCAGTTGCTAAATTAAAAGAAACTAGAGGTGCTACAGAATGGCACAGACTTTCTGGTAGTAAAGTTTTCTAATTTCCTCGGCGTGGACTGGCTTTACGGACTTGTCCTATCCTCTTGCAAGCTACCATCTATCGTCGCCTAAAGTACGTTTTTTGACATTTTTTCTTAACTTTTCAGTGTCCTTATAGTGGAACCGAAATATTTTTTACGAATATTAAAGAAACGTAAAACATCTTCCTAAATAGCTGTTTTCATTGAAACATTTGAAGCCGTTTTCAAGAAAATAGCGACTAACCATTACTGTAAATGCGAAATTTGAAGCTCCTTTTCACAGGAATCTATTGAGTTTTCGAAAAACTTCTTTTAAAATCATTTGAAGCAATTCCACTCACAAATGTAATAATGTATACAAATCGATAGAAATGTGCATATTAACGGAGTGAGAGACATTAAACAAATAGATTTGTGTAATTTTTGAAAAAACAAAAAAATACACCAAAATGAACTTTGTGTCATATTAAACAGTGCAATTAGCACTATTCATTGGAAAAAATTGAAGAAAAAATTTGGAGCCATGTTTGAGTAAATAGAGTTTGTTAGTTTCTGAAAATGTTGAATTTTGAGTTCATTTTTATAGAAAATTGTTGTGCTATCGAAAAACTTTATTTGGCATTTAGCGTGAATGTATTCATAAATACAAGAATATGAATAAATTGCCTCTAAAGTAAGTATTACTGCCGTGAGAGGTAGGTAAAAAAAATTAAATTTTCGTAATTTTTGAAAAAATAAACAAATTAATAGAGCAATATGGCGTTTATGTCATCAGATAGGGTGCATTTGGTACTAACTCTACCAAAAATTTAAATTTTGCCAAAAAGAAAAAAATTGAACCCGTTTTTGTGAAAATTTTGTCTTTGTATTTTTTAAATTGCAAATATTTCACGCTTTATTGCACGAAATCTACTAAAATTTTCTAAAAAATTTATATGACCTTTATGAAAGAACTATTAATGGACAACAAATTTATTTTTAAGGAGAAATCTCTATCTTCAATTTTATAGTTGTCGGAAGACGCCGGAAAAATTCTAACATTTGCAATTTTCGAAACTTCAGAGTTAACCCAGAAAATCGGACCTATGCAACCTGTATAAGCGTATTTTACTCTATTCTTTCAAGAAATGTAAAGAAAAAATTTGGAGCCGTTTTAGCGAAAATTTTGAAAATATCCGGAGGGCTACATGTAAAGTACCCCCAAATATTAAAGAATGTTTTTCAAAACCTCAAAGCTCCAACTAGAGCCAGATTGACAGGGCTTTCTTCAATTTGGAAAAGATTGTACACATGGTTTAAGCGCTAGCAGAGTTCACAGACGGACAGACAGACAGATGGACAGACGGACGGATGGACGGACGTTCTGAAAAAAAAAAACAACAGTTTTTCGGTATCAGGGACCCCAAAACGTGTATTTCCCTTGAAATCTCGAAATCGATTTTCCGCTGCATTACATAACTTTCTCTATACTACGTATTTTACTCCGTATGTATGTATGTATACGAGAAAGTAAAAATCTTCTAACAAATGGTGTAGTCAGAATCCCTGTTTTGTGGGTCCTGGATGCCGAAAACCCAATTGGAAGCAAAACGTCCATCCGTCCGTCTGTCTGTTCGTCCGTCCGTCTGTGAACACGACTAGCGTCTAAATCACAAATACTATCTTTTTCAAATTGAAGAATCCTACGTCAATCTGGCTCTAGTTGAAACTTTGAGATTTTGAAAAACATTCTTTAAAATTTGGGGGTACTTTACATGAAGCCCTGGGAACATTTTCAAAATTTTCTCAAAAACTGTTCCAAATGTTTTCTTTAAATTTCTTGTAAGTATAGAGTAAAATACACTTATAAACATGGCATAGGTCCGATTTTCACGGTTATCCTTCAATTTTCGAAAATTGCCAAAATTTGAATTTTTTTTCGGAGTCTTCCTACAACTACAAAATTGAAGACAGATTTTTTCTTCAAATCAAAGTTGTTATCCATTAATAGTTCTTTCATAACGGTCATGTCAATTTTTTTATTTTAGTTTTCGTGTAATAGTGCGTGCAATATTTGCAATTTAAAAAAATTACAAAAACAAGATATTCTCAAAAACTCCAGATATTTTCTTTAATGTTTTTATACGGTTAGTACCAAGCAAACCCTATAAGATAACATAAGCGCTATTCTTTTGTTTTTTGAAAAATTACAAAAATGTAATTTTTTGGCTTGTCTCTCACGTCGGTAATACTTTAAAGGCGATTTCTTTACAGTATTATATTCATGAAAACATGTGCTATAAATAATTTCAAATAAAGTCTCTCAAAAACACAACTATTTTCTGTAAAAATAACTCCGCATTTTCAGAAACGTTCAAACGCCATTTTCTCAAAAGTGACTCCGATTTTTTCAAATTTTTCCAATAGATAGTGCCAATTGCTATGTTTATTATGACGTAAAGTTGATTTTCGTGTATTCTTTTGTTTTTTCCCCAAAAATTACAGAAATGCAATTCTCTTGAAATACTTCTTACGCCGTTAATATGGCAATTTTCATCGATTTGTATGCATTATTACATTTGTAAATGGATGTGCCTAAAATGATTTCAAATGAAGTTTTTCGAAAACTCAATAGATTCTGTGAAAAAGAGTTTAAATTTCATATTTATAGTAATGCTTAATCACCATTTTCTTAAAAACGACTACGATGAAAACTTTTATTTAGGACGAGTTTTTACTCTTCTTTAATATTCCTGAACTAATGATTCAGTTGTGCTACTAGGAAAGCAAAAAGTTGAGAAATTGTCAAAAAAATGTACTTTGAGCGACGATAGATGGCAGCTGGCCAGAGAATGGACCACGACCTTAGAGCCAGACCACACCAAGGATATTAGAAAAAATTTGTACGAGAAACTCTGTGCCATTCTGTAGCACCTCTAGTTCACTTTCACTCTGCACAAATTTTTGAAGGTGGAATTTGATAATTTTGCCATATCCCTATTCATTTGATATTTTAGCAAGTGATAGGTGTGCACCTTTAGCAAATGATAGGTTAGCAAAAGCAGGTGTTTACCGTCATACTTCTAATAGAAAATGCGAGGGCGGTAGGGCTCTGCCGTTATAATCCGGAGTGCCTCAATTACAGTTGGGAGTAAGTTGGTAATTTTTTCCTTGTAGAACTTCCCGATCAGAGACGCTGCAAAGATGACGGTAATGCTGTCACTTGGCCATCTCAGCCGGCGAATTCGAGTCATATTGCAGCAAAGGAATTTGCCGATTCTGAGCTCCTGTCTTACATTTCCACGTTTTGGCGCCTTTACGTCGCGACGGTAAGACGATCAGTACGACGCAAGCGCATTCCATCAGAGAAGAGGTCAGGACGATACGTCACTGCCGGAACCCTCTATAAAAGAGGGTGTTGTTCGACAAGTCGCTTACTTGGGTGAAGTGATATCCCGCTGGCTGTTATTTCAATCCGAAGCTTCAATTACTTGAGGGTGTTTTGTCGTTGGAGGATCGTCCGTTTGGTGTTTGTAATAAATCTGCTTGATAATCGGTGAGTGAGGCGTTTTTCACAATGAAATTTTGTTTCGTATATTTTTTGTGCGTCGCGGTAGTATGTGCGTCGACGATCTCCTTACAAGAACAAGAGGCGAAAGGTTATCGTGTGAAATACGTGAAATAAAAGCGAAAATTGCCGGCACGGTGGCCGAGATCGCTAAGGCAGTAGTGTCGTAGTGATCTCGGACCGAAGGGTCGCGGGTTCGAGTCCCGCCTCGGGCATGGTTGTATTTGTGTTCGTCCTTTCACCCCTTATCATCAATCACCATATCGTTTCATCCACGTAGTTACCATACCGTTAACAGCAATAGTGGTCGCTAATGACCTTAGATGTTGATGCGACCTTAAATAACCCCCCCCCCAAAAAAAAGCGAAAATTAAGTAACAGGACCACGCAGACTTTCTGAAGTCCTGATTTGGCTTGATGCGAGAAGAGGGGTGGAGGGGGATTAGTTATTTCGACGACAGGACTATCAAATCCGTCCCTTGTTTTCTGATGCGAAATTGTTTCTAGGAGAAAACATCTCTGATTATCAGATTTTTTGTCAACAACGCTCGTTGCCATAATTTAATTTTAATTCAATTATAGTAGTTAACGAAACGAATGTATAAAGAGAGGGATAATTGCACAAGTGATATGTTCAAGAAAACGAGCAACGATAGGAGTGAGATTTCTTATATACCATAAGTGCAATTACACCCATTTATGCACGCGTTACGTTCAATATGTTTTCGTTTCCATTTAAGAATAATTTAAATTTTGAGAAATTCAAGCACATCTTTATAATTTGAGGCTTATGTTAAATGGCGTCATATTGCTTCTGAAAAATATCTATTTTAGTGGGCGTTGCATTGTGTTTGTTTGCAAGAAATATTTGCATATGGAAAGTACTGAAGTTATTGCAGATAAAATATTAGAAGCAACTGACTAAGTCATGAAAACGTTACTTCCCACGGAAGGTAAAGGCAGGTATGAGAGAGGATTCAACATGTATAAATATTGGGGGATTAAACTAGTCATTCTGATATAATTTGCTATAGCGTACTTTTTAGAACGGGTAAACTCAACTGACGTCTACAATTTTTACGTTCGTAATCCTAAGACCAAATCTTTTACATGTAAAACATTTAATTTATTCACGTTAAATATTTTGTTCCATAAGTCAGCTAACTAAACGTTTACTTCCCCAATTTAATTTCATTCATTCCTTGTTTATATGTAGTTGTAGGTACGTAATATGTGATGCACATTTTTGTTCATGTTTCATGGCTGACTGCAAATACCTTGGCTACATCTGTGTTATAGTTTCTTAATTAAAAGATTTGGCTCCTTTTCTGAATTCTGATTGGTAGATGTGTTGTTTTAATTGCACGGTGAAAGTTTAATTGCACGCGTACTATTAACATAGAAATAATCAACGATTTTTCATAAAATTAATGAGAAAATTTAGTTAACTAAATGAAAAATGTTAGAAAAGAAATTTGTTTTCCGAGGCATAAGAAAACGTACGCTTATATAAGTGGTTTTACCAAAGAACTACAGTGATGGAATTACTGCGTAATATGCCAATTCAGACATCGACTTTGATTCAGCTTGGGAGGGCGTGTCAAGATATGGACCTTGCGATGCTGCAACAGCAAATACTTTCTCATAATATTGGCAACGGTTATGAAATATTATAATGTAACAACTTCTGCCTCACAAGAAACACTCGAAAATAAACGAAACGCGAAATACCTTATTTTAATTAAAACGTTCTAATGAAAATATCTTTCTGCCATTGACTTCATTGTATTCATGTATTCAGTGTTTATAAACGCATCAGCGATGTCCGGAGCATATTTTAAACATAAAAAATAGGAGTTTATAAACTCGGTGGCGAACCGGCGGCGATGGCGGTCGCTGTAGAGCATCTCAACCAGGGAGGCAACATTGCCAACAAAACATTATTGTTTTTAAGCATCGATCTTCAAGCGCCTTTGGTGCCTCAGGGTATCAATTTATGACACTACAGTGCCTCTGACCGGCAGGTTCTAGGGTTCGAGTCTCGACCGTGGCAGGATTTTCGACACTGGCTACATATCTAGGTCGAATTCAGCCTCTGCCTGGAGAAAAATTCTGACGGTCGGCTGCTCTGATCGGTAGTTCTCCGTGGTTTCTTCGATCAGCATCGGGCGAATGCCGGAGTAGTACCCTAACAAACGGGCAACGGACCACGCGCGATATTTCCTTCCCCTTCTTTGTCCTATCCTCACCCCTTCCACACACTTGCACTAACATGCACTTCCCTTCCACACACTCCAGGAAGCCGGTCCGGAGCTTAGAGCTTGTCAAGGTTGCGGTGGTGTCCCGCTGGTGGGAGATACCTGGTGGGGAAAATCCCCGCAAGTCGACTTAGGTCTGTGCTGGATCTTGCTCGGCAGCAGGACAAGATCACCCCCACCTCCTACAATAAAAACATGAGATTAATAACCTTAGCCGTTGTCGCGCCCGAAATTTCTAATCAATCAAAATCAACATAGGAAAAGTTCTGCACGTAGCGTGTTTAAACTCTAAATTATTATCGGTCTTCAGTATTTTTGTCGTAAAGTGACATTTTGATGAGCGGCAGATGAATTGTGCTACATGAAAAAGGTTTTAAAATACGTGATACCATTAGAAATCCACTTATTGCAACTGGACTGCTCACCTTTAAATGGACGTGGCCTAGAAAGAAGAGACTAGAACCTGAGACCTCCCGGTCAGAGACACTGCAGTGACATCAGTTGATGCACTGAGTCACCTCTCTCGGTCGCTGTTTGGAAAAACGCAGCCAGAAATTGTAATGAAAGATAGAATCAACAATAGTTAAATTGATGTCCAACTTTTATTCTACGATACATCACCTGTCGTCTCAGCAGTGGCGTGCATTCAACCCCACCAACCCGAGCACTGCTGGGGTAAGCAAGAATGAGAAATTGATGAATATTGGGAATTAAAATTACGATGATCCGTATGTCACTTGATCAAAAATGTTGCACCCACTGTGTATTCTACTGCGATCTTTGCGCCGGCCCACTGCGCAACCCCAGCTGTGAGACCTCCGCTGGGACAGGAAGCTGCGCGCGCATCTCCATCACTGGGCCAGCGGCGGGCGGCGACCGGGGAGTATATTTTATAAATTAGATTTAGAGATTTTATAAATTATTTAGCCGACCCGGCGAACTCTGTTCCGCCTTAACAGCCGGTCCCATCTTTTCCTCGCGTCGCACTCACTGTGAGAAACTGTACTAATCTTGTTGCACTCGTGATAATAAAGCAATTGCAGATTTGTGTTTTTCTCTCAAACAAAGAAGAATTTTAAAAAACGCTCTGATATTAAATAGATAATTAAAAAATCTATCTAATTATACTTCACTTCACTTTTTAACACGCTTTTATTAGCTTCATTTGTATCTTTGCTTGATTGCTTGCTTGTTCTCCGCTGCAGAACGCTTCTGCACAGAAAACGTAGGCGAAAAAGCGCGAAAACATACGAAAACGCGTGAAAACGTGCGAAAACGCATGAAAACGTGCGAAAACCCTCGAAAAGGTGCGAAAACCCGCGAAATCACGCGAAAACGTGCAAAAACGTGCGTTCTCACACAGGAACGCTGTCGAACGGGATAAACAGTATCCTATGTCCGTCTCCTGGCTCTAAGCTTCCTGCTCACCAATTTTCAGCCAAATCGGTATAGCCGTTCTTGAGTTATAAATAGTGTAACTAACACGACTTTCTTTTATATATATACTAGCTGACCCGGCGAACTCTGTTCCGCCTTAACAGCCGGTCCCATCTTTTTCTCGCGTCGCACTCACTGTGATAAACTGTACTATCCTTGTTGCACTGCGTACGTGCAAAAACGTGCGTTATCACACAGGAACGCTGTCGAAAAGAATAAACAGTATCCTATGTCCGTCTCCTGGCTCTAAGCTTCCGGTACAGCCGTTCTTGAGTTATAAATAGCGTAACTAAGACGACTTTTATATAGATATAACGGCGAACGAAAGGAGGCTATCATTATCGCCTTCTGTTATCAGTGCGGCGTTACAACAATGGGTTACAACAGGCAACAATGACCGCTAACATGCGAAATTACGCGAAAACGTGCGAAAACGTGCAAAAACGTGCAAAAACGTGCGTTGTCACACAGGAACGCTGTCGAACGGGATAAACAGTATCCTATGTCCGTCTCCTGGCTCTAAGCTTCCTGCTCACCAATTTTCAGTCAAATCGGTACAGCCGTTCTTGAGTTATAAATAGTGTAACTAACACGACTTTCTTTTATATATATACTAGCTGACCCGGCGAACTCTGTTCCGCCTTAACAGCCAGTCCCATCTTTTTCTCGCGTCGCACTCACTGTGAGAAACTGTACTATCCTTGTTGCACTCGTGATAATAAAGCTATTGCAGATTTGTGTTTTTCTCTCAAACAAAGAAGAATTTCAAAAAAACGCTCTGATATTAAATAGATAATAAAAAATCTATTACGTAGCAGAGCGTTTTTTTGGAATTGATTTTTGTTTAAGAGAGAAATACAAAGCTGTAATTATAGGGACCGGCTGTTAAAGGCAATAAATAAGCAGATTTTGGAATTTATAAAGTTAAATTGTTTATTAGAAAATACAAATAAAAAATTAAGTAGATTAATCATTCATTATTGTTCCTGTATTTTGGTGCATAGGTTGCACTCTTCAGTTAAGTACCTTGTGATACACGACATTTTTTGTTTTATTATCAGGCGCAGGTTACAACAGGCAACAATGACCGCTAACATGCGAAATCACGCGAAAACGTGCAAAAACGTGCGTTCTCACACAGAAACGCTGTCGAACGGGATAAACAGTATCCTATGTCCGTCTCCTGGTTCTAAGCTTCCTGCTCACCAATTTTCAGCCAAATCGGTACAGCCGTTCTTGAGTTATAAATAGTGTAACTAACACGACTTTCTTTTATATATATATATATACTAGCTGACCCGGCGAACTCTGTTCCGCCTTAACTGAGAACTCCGTTCCGCCCAAACATACGAAAACCCGCGAAATCACGCGAAAACGTGCGAAATCACGCGAAAACTTGCGAAATCACGCGAAAACGTGCGAAAACATGCAAAAACGTGCGTTCTCACACAGGTACGCTGTCGAACGGGATAAACAGTATCCTATGTCCGTCTCCTGGCTCTAAGCTTCCTGCTCACCAAATCGGTACAGCCGTTTTTGAGTTATAGTGTAACTAACACGACTATATATAGATATAACGGCGAACGAAAGGCGGCTTTCATTATTGCCTTCTGTTATCAGTGCGGCGTTACAACAATGGGTTACAACAGGCAACAATGACCGCTAACATGCGAAATCACGCGAAAACGTGCGAAAACGTGCAAAAACGTGCGTTCTCACACAGGAACGCTGTCGAACGGGATAAACAGCATTCTATGTCCGTCTCCTGGCTCTAAGCTTCCTGCTCACCAATTTTCAACCAAATCGGTGCAGCCGTTCTTGAGTTATAAATAGTGTAACTAACACGACTTTCTTTTATATATATAG
>BLKR01017454.1:0-11620 GCA_011170035.1 Teleogryllus occipitalis
CAAAATATGCACGTCCTCCTCTGATTTGATAACCCGATAGATGATACAGTCATCAGCAAAGAGTCTTACGTTTGAAGCTAAATTTTTTGGCAAGTCATTCACGAAGGCGAGAAACATGAGAGGTCCAATGACACTTCCTTGTGGAATCCCTGACGTAACACTTACGGAGGTTGATAGATATCTTCCGATTCGAACCTGCTGTTTCCTATCACGTAATAGTTCATTTATCCAAGCCACCACCCTAGTGTCTATACCCGAATCTATTAATTTATTTACAAGACGATCGTGGGGAACAACATCAAAAGCTTTGGCAAAATCTATTACTATTGCGTCTACCCTACCACCTTTATCAATTTCGTCGGTTAGATCTTGTAGAAGTGAGACAGGAAAACCCGTTTCGGAAGCCGTGCTGACCTTGATAAAGCCATTCCTTGCCCTCCCATTCTTTCCTGATGTAGTTAGTAATTAGTTGTTCCATGAGTTTGCATACGACTGACGTGAGACTTATTGGCCTATAGTTACTAAGTGCCGTTTTATCGCCACTTTTAAAAACAGGTACTACGAGTGCTAACTTCCAATCTTCCGGTACGCAGGCGTTATTGATAGAAATATTAAATAACCTAATTAGGTACGGTAAAATAGCCTCTCCACCTAATTTAATAATGTCCGTGGAAATAGAATCTGGGCCTCAAGATTTTCCGCTTTTCATTAATTTTATTCTTTTCCGTAGAGTACATACATCGACCTGAAATATATTTCTATCTGATAACGTTGGTATCTGTGTACAGTCAGTTTTCTGCTTAAAAACCGAAGCGAAATATGCATTAAAAGCGTTTGCTTTTTCTCTGTCGTCAGTTATTGGCAAATTATGAATACGAAGAACTGGAATTTCGTCTTTGTTTCCCTTCCTTCTACGAACATACTTAAAAAATTCCGACCAATTATTGCCATCCGCATTAAGAATATATTTTAAATGACTTTCCTCCGCGATTTTCTTTTCTTTCTCTAAGGCTTTTGAATAACTTCGAAATAATGCCATGTGGTTGCCACTAATGTGCCTGTTACTAAACGCCTTTCTGGTTTTTCTTTTCATACGTCTAATCTTTGCATTATAATATTCTGGGTCGTGATTTCTTTTTAACAATTTACATGGAACAAATGTCTGCACGGCATTTTCAAGAATGTTTTTAAATTTTTGCCATACTTCTTCTATCCCCCCTCCCGTTCTAAGAAACTCATTGTACTGTTCCCTTAAGTAATTTTGAAGCCCTTCTACATTGGTTTTCCTGTATTGCCTCACTAGAATCCCGGTGTTAATACTTTTCCTTAAACTACTTAAGTGTAGGTCGACAAGAACTGCTTTATGGTCACTTATACCTTCTATAACGTCGCACGATAAGAATAAGTCTTTCGGACTAACAAGGCAAATATCTAGAAGCGCGTCCTGGCGAGTCGGCTGGTCTACTACCTGCGCTAATCCGTTGTCCCAGACCAGTCTATTGACAAGTTGCTGCACGAGTCCATCGCATACGCACCCTTTCCAAATTGTGTCTGGAAGATTTAAATCTCCGGCAATAACTACGGGATGGCTACGTATGTTTTTTGTTCTTTCGTGTATCGCGTCTAAGATTTCGTAATTACTAGCCGGTGGCCGATAGCAAGCAATTATTTCTAAGTTATTTCCTGAACAGTAAATTTCCAACCCCGTCATTTCAGAAACATTATCGACCCAATTTGATACGACATTTAAAGTGTTTTTCACACAAATGAATACTCCGCCGCCTCTAGTTCCGCGATCTCTCCTAAACGTAAAATAATCAGACCGAAAAATTTCCGCATTTACTATCGCATCCGAGAGCCAAGACTCTGTACCTATCACGATATCAGGATCACAAGCCTCAATTAAATTCCAAAATTCCGTTACCTTATTTACGATGCTACGACAGTTCACCTGCAACAATCTAATGAAACCTCTCCTCACCTGCAAGTCCGAGTTTGGGACCCGTGCGTCCTGTTCAGGTGCCTGCGCCCCCGCAGCAGTCGTCTCCTCCCGCGCAGAAGTCGTCTTCTCCCGCGCAGAAGTCGTCTCCTCCCGCGCAGAAGTCGTCTCCTCCCGCGCAGCAGTCGTCTCCTCCCGCGCAGAAGTCGTCTCCTCCCGCGCAGCAGTTGACTCCTCCCGCGCAGCAGTCGACTCCTCCCACGCAGAAGTCGTCTCCTCCCGCGCAGCAGTCGACTCCTCCCGCGTAGCAGTTGACTCCTCCCGCGCAGCAGTCGACTCCTCCCGCGTAGCAGTCGACTCCTCACGTGTAGCAGTCGACTCCTCACGCTCAGCCGCCATCTCCTCCCGCATAGCAGCCACCACACGCTTCACATCCTCTTCCGCAATCAATTCTGCCCGTAGTGCCACGAACACATCTCCGCTCGGTTGTCACTTTTTATGCAGGTATTTGTTCAATACCCGGTCATGCAAACACCCCAACTTCCACGCACCTTTCGAGTTCAAATGAAGCCCGTCCCGGCCTAAGTCATCCTGCCCGAGCCAATAGTTAGGGTCCACGAAAAGGCCATTAAAAACGTCACATGCCCACAGTAAACCGCGATTTAGGTCCCGTGTTTTGCTTATGTGCACATCATTTCGGCGCATAATCCCCGAAACGATCACCTTGGCATTTTTGTATTTAGCCTTGATGGCCTGTCCAAGTTCAACACATTGATTAATTGTGACGAACACGGGTTGCCGTTTCCGCGCGTTTGTGCCTACATGAACGAGTACCACTTCTATTTCCTCGTTTTCATTGGCTTTTTTCACTACGGAGGTCATTTTCTCTATGTCAATTCCAGGGAAAAAAGAAACATCTGCTCCCTTTTTCTTTAACACCCCGCCGCTGTGCCGCAACATGGAGTCGCCTATCGCCTTCACTTTTCCGGTATACGGAGCAACTGACTGAGAAGATACACTTACATTCGGCTGCACATTTCTCGCCTCTTCCTCGCGCGGGGCATCCCGCTCTTCCTTACCTTCAACAACATTTTCCAACTCCTTGATCTTAAGAGTCAGTTCTCCAATGTATGCATGCGCCTGAGCAAGATCTGCTTCCAATCTGCGTATTCTCCGGTCACTCCTTTCGCACTTGGAGCATGTCGTTGCAGCAGCCTGTACAGCGGGACCAGGGTTTTGCTCCACACCTCCTATCACAAGGAGGGTGGCCAAAACAGCTGCACATAGTAGCGTAACACCACCGCCTATCAAACAAGAAGATTCCGCATGCGTTGAAACCGCCGGGCCGGGGCGGACGCGCGCAGCCCACGCGCCAACACGCGCCCGGTACAAAGCGAGGTCCACACCCATGGCCTTTCACTTCTCGGAGCGAAGAGAAAGACGTCCGCACGCGACGACTACCTGTGAGCGACTGGTGTAGTTCTAGAACAAAACACTATCTCATATTATTTGGAAATGACAGCTTTATAAAGAGCATTGAAAACTCTCCACAGTGAGTGCTCTGTCTCGCTTTTCCCTTTTGTTCGCGATTGCAAACCTCATCTTCCCCGGGTCAGAGATACAGCTACAATGTTTGATGTATAGTATAAAATTCAATGAAATATACATAAATAATGACATAAATAAATATCATTTGAAATAAATAGTAACTTATTTACTTTTAATAATTATCTGATTACATAAGGTGTTGAAAATATTTACGGACATTCTGAAGGTAGTCATTTGTTTCATTTTATTATCGAAAACTCTTTTTGAAGTTTCTTGCAATAGGAACATTTCATACAACGATTTTGTTTCTTTCAATTAGTATAATTGATTATAACTGTTTTCAAATTTAAACAAAACATTTATTAAAATGTGCGGAGATCTGTTATTTAGATTTTTAGTAACTTTTGTTTGGCTGACTATGACAATTTCGCAACATTCCACGAATCGACATACACTCAGAAATACATTATAGAAAGATACAAATGTTATTTCTAATATACCTCAATGTGCTAAAGTTTCTGCAGTCAGACACTTCAACGACAGGAGTCAATAACACTTGGTCGGCGGCGCGATATCACGTCCTTCGCAGACAGGCAGGCGTTTCCGCCATCGTTAGGGCAGAACGTCATCCAAAACATACCAACTCCACTGCACTAAGGGCAGAAAATTTAGGCGGCTCAGAGCATCAAGTGCCCCACCGGTCTTTTCCTTCGGTCTCCGGCGTTGTCTTAAATCTCGCACTGGCTTCCAGGTGAAGGTCGTTGATACTGCTGGTGTTGACGTTTCGCAACAAGCAATTGCAAAAGGGGCGTAGAAAAAATGAGAAGGAAAGATCAGAAATGAGCACTTTGAAATAGACATTATGCCATCTAAGCTTTCTGTCTCTGTATAATACATCATATATTTTAACATTCATGCGATATTACAAGATATTCCTAAGAACTGATCAGTGAATTTGCATAATCTGGTTTTGGCTTACTCATTATTACTTGGTTCTTTTATTTTCAGCATCACCAACTTGCTTGTTTCTTTGATGTTTCAAACCTCCATGGGTTTTCGTCCAATTTCCACGCACACGTAGTACTTCTGAAAAATCTTCTAGTTTATGTGAAATGGGCTATACGTTTGGGGGGTATTCCCACATTCTCCGGCCCAGAGAATGATAAAAAGGGCTCGTGGCTCACTGCGCGTTGCTTGAGAATTTACCTACAATTGTTTGGAGAATATTCCGGAAACGAAGTAAATGAATATCAACGCGAGAATACGATTTTTGAAAAATACTTAACTATCTTCAGTTGGTCAGTGACAGTACATAACTCTTCCTTTGGACAATAACAAACCTCCGAAATGTGCTTTTCTCTGTTAGAATTCAAATTAAACTTTGGCAATACTACTATATTATTACCAGGCCTTCTCCGGCCAGCTCAGACGCGGCAATCAATTTAAATAGCCAATATATATATTAGATCATCATTATTTAAGTTAGAGTCAAAATAGACCTTACTTCTCTCGAGCGATCGACGTTATTTCTTTCTTGCAAGCGTCAATGCACTTCGTCCACTCTGACCAGGAGGACGTATGGTTCGAGTCCCGACGGTGGCGGATTTTCAGCACTAGCTACGCTGCTGGGTCAAATTCAGTCGGTTTGGAGAATAATACTAGCGACTGCCTACCCTAAACGGCAGTTTCCCGTAGTTTCCCCGATCAAAACGACGCGAATGCCGGAAAAAAAATGAAACTGTGGATGAAGGAGGCGTATTATGGAAATTCCAGGCGCAAAGGTCGGGAGAATTTCAGGAAATCTGGCAGAAAACTCTATCACGAACCTACACGGCGAATTGGCCCCAACAACTTGCCATGCGAAGTCGCTTTGTTCGCCACAGCCGCCACGTGAGGGCCGTCTGGGCTTCACACTGCGGTCCCGGCGTTGGTAAACGGCTCACCGGCGCGTCACGGGGCGACACTCCGACAGCGGAAAAACGCTCCCCAGCCCTCACAAGAACGGGGCCTCACCTTCCCCTAGTGGACTGATGGGCGAGCCAGGCCGAAGCCTGCGGCCGCCGCAGCTGCAGCTCGCCTGGAGGAAGATACACTCGGGGGAGTTTGTTTACGAGTGGGCGCGCGGGGCGGAGTGGGAGCGGGGGTGGGAGCGGGGGCGGGGGCGGGGGCGGAGGCACGGCGGAAGACGACGGGGTCCGCGGCCGTGGGCGGCGCAGGTGCCCGCTCGGTGGCGGGCGCGGGGGCGGCGGCGACGCGGTCGCTTTTTTGGCGCGGCTGATCGCGCGGTGCGGCCGCAGCCGTCCCCGCCCAGCCCCGCCCCGCCCGCCGGGCGCGCTGCGGCTTCTTGCGTCGATCGCCGGGGGCGGCCACGGCGCGGAGGGCGGGGGCGGGCAAAATTGCGGCGCGGGTCGCTGACAATGGACTGCGGTCTAAAAACGCGCGGATAAACACACAGAGGCATTAGGCGACCGCAGCGTCGCGCCGTCGGCCCGGCCGCAAAAACGACGGCGGCGGCGCGCCGCGGCGGGAGGGGGGAAGGGGCAGAGTTGGCTGCGCGGCCGCGCAACGGAGAGGGGGTGGCCTCGCAAAAGGTAGCAGTCGGCCTAACGACGCTTCGACTTGAGGAGAAACGGAGCCCGATTTCCGGGGTGATGCAAAACGTCAAATAACTCTGCGCTCAACCCCCATTGAAGATTGTGGAGGATTCTGGATAATGCCCAAATGATAGAATCTATGACGATAAGGAATTAAAGTATATCTTAAGTTCTTTCTAAGAGTTCAAAACTAATTTTTTTAATTCTTTGGAGACGTGAAAATATTCTACATTACCTTTCCGACAGTACCTAAAATACTTTCCAATAGTTTACAGCTATTTCAAATAACATTGGTTTAGCGGTGAAATGTCGTTGGCGTTTAAAATGAAATAATTCAAGGAGTTGTCATTGTCAACAATATATTGTTGGCAATGACAACACGTTGAATTATTTTATTTCAAATAAAGTAATAATGATTGCCCATTATTTTAACATATTTCTCTGCCTTTGCATGTACCGCTGCTTTATTATTTATTTAATCTCGAAAACAGTTCAAAATGTATATGAGAAGAAAAGCCTAGAAATTTAATCAATGGAGAAAATGACTTATTGAATACATTGAGATACGTTTCATTTGAACCATAAAAAAATCGTTATTATCTAGAAAAAACATTCTCTCTCATCGCCACTCGTGTGGTTCACCTACAATTGACACCAATTGATTTGACATTTCCATGTCGTCGTTTCCAATCATATTCCAATCTACGGCCATATCCATCTTATTCTTTAACCTTCCTTAAGCACCTTGTTTAACCATCCTTATGCACCAGAATATTTCCAAATGGCAAAGATTAGGCTACTCTTAAAAAACACAACAGAAATAAAATCGTAAATTATTGGTCACTTGTTCTTACTCGGCATTTTCGAAAATCTTAAAGACTTTTCTTCGTACGAATGGAAACCTTTCTCATTATAAGTAAATACGAAGCGTTTTCGAATTGCCAGTATGGGTTTAGAAAATCAAAATCTACGGAAACAGCCATATTTTATTTTCTAAAGATGTCGATTAATCAATGGATCAAAACGAAACGCCTATTGAAATATCTTTAGATATTTTGAAAGCATTTGGCTTTTTAGATCATAATCAATTACTTTCAAAATAACCTTGCCGAACTGGATGGCTAAGAGCGAGTACCGACTCAGCGCTTCGGTCCGAAGGGTCGCGAGTTCGAGTCCCACCTTGGGCATGGTTGTTCGTCCCTTGACTTTGTATGTGTTGTCGCGGAGGGCCTCGCGTTCTGCTGACCCCAGATCAGAGGAGCCCGCAAGTGTGTTGGTCAAGTGTATGGTCGAATATGCGTCCCGTCGGGATGTAAAGGGTAACCGGCTGCTGGCTGGATAAAAGCTCTGGGGGGAAAAATTCCCTTCATATGGAATTTGTAGTATTCCTTTAGATTGGCTACATCGCACCTTAAACAACTCTATCAGAGAAGAGATATGCCTACTGAAGCGACGGCGGGGCATTATTTACTCCCCTTTACAATTCATTGCCAATTGCGCATGGGGTCTCGCAGGGTTTGATTTAACCCAATTCTCTCCCTACTATACGTAAACGATGTGTCCTCACCGATTCGAAACGGGAGAACAGTTCTCTTTGCTTATGATAAAAATATTATTTGAAATGATGAAACTAGTATAATATCAAATGATTCAAATTGGTTCTGTGGTGTTTTAAATGGGTTCTGTAATCAAGGATTGGAATATATTTTTAGTCAGTACAGATGCCTATCAGTTTAACATTCGACGTTGTAATCATATTCTTCAGTCAAAATCTTTTCTGCTACATAACGGTTTATATACAATTAGAAATTATACCCAGCATCAAAACCGAAAATAATATAGATTTTAACAATGATATTAATGTATAAGCTACCATTTTGACTGTATAATTCTAAACGACTAAGTATCCTTGTAAATATAGTCTGCCTCATGTAAAAACTGATGAATCCGTAAGTGTTATTGCGTGTTTCTTTCATTGAACTGAAATGAAACCCAGTCCACGGCAATGAAGTCATCACTCCCCAACAATACAATAACGAAATAGAAACTTTACTTGATTTGTTTAGTGGTTACGCGTTGTTAGTGTAAAAGTATACATTATTATTATTATTATTATTATTATTATTATTATTATTATTATTATTATTATTATTATTATTATACAGGCACAAAGAAGTTGTCGGACTCAGACTTGACACGTGTTTCTCTATGCATATTGACGCGCTGAATCCGAATCCGAAAACGGAATTTCGCCACTTTTACGGTATTGTGCCACAGTGCTTTTATGAAATGATTTAAAACATTTGTCATTAGAAAGAGCACATTGAGAAGCCCCTAGAATATAGGATTTAATTGCAAACTTGGTTTACATGGGCGTAACTTGAGGCCAAAGTTTCTGTGGAAAAGACAAAAATGCATTCAATGCATTAAGTATGAAATGGTAGGTTTCAAAGGTCCTGCCATTTTATTATCATCATCATCATCATCATCATCATCATCATCATTATTATTATTATTATTAGCGTCCACGCTATATGTTCTCTTTCGAGGTTCAGTCATATTCTATCCTGGAGGGAGACGTGTGTAATTATGGGAATCAGCTTTTCGACAGTATCACTTCCTGAGACAAGGTTGTTAAGCCTTGAATTATAAATCATGAGGGAATAGGATTATGATGAAGGGATGAAGGAACAATCACAAATACAACCATGCCAACCGGGACACGAACCGGCAGCCTCCTCGACTCAAGACGAATTTTGCGGCAACCGCTTCCGCCACGGGCCACCTATTATTATTATTATTATTATTATTATTATTATTATTATTATTATTATTATTATTATTATTATTATTATTATTATTATTATTATTATTAGCGATATATAGCCCTCTTCCCTCACTCCGCACAAACTAAAAATGGGAAATGGCAGCATCACAATTTTACAATGAATTCTGGTTCTTCCAACCAGAATTCATAGTAAAATTTGACACAGCTAAATCTACGGTTGACGCAACGTAGGCGCCGTGTCTGCTCCTACTCATTGCCCTGAACAACAAAATATTTGTAGTTCGTTGTTGACTCTCGAAATTTGGGTTCTAGTAGCTACAAATATTTTTAAGGTACAGTTACTAAATTATTGTTAATACCTACAATGGAATTTAAGAAGTGTATAAACTTCTGCAGAATTTTATAAATTCATTAATAAGCAAGACATTACGATTCAAAACCAGGGGTTCTGACAATTTCGAAATTCAAATTTACAACTAAATCCAGTAAGTTAATTTTATACTTTTATATTAATTAATTAAGTATAATTCAAAATTTATCCCAGATTTTAACGTTTTTCAAAATCATCTGAAACAACACAAACAGGAATAAAAACAAATGTGATAGATTTGAATGTGAAGAAAGTAAGTTTGAAAATTTATTTATTCGATAATGCAGATATTTTCGAAATCGACACTGAGACACTAAAGAAACACTTGCTAAATAGAATTAGATAAATGCAAGATTAAATTTAGAAAACTTCATTTACATCCTCCTCTCATACATATACTTTAAAAACTTTAAATAGCAACAAGTAAAATCTCCATTCTCCCAAGGTAATAAAATAGAAAATATAACAATGTAGCTAAACTCTATTACATTATTCTGATATCAGATTTGCACACATGAGAACCACAAACGAGTGAACGAATGTGGTAGCTTTTCAAATAGTGAAATTTTAGAAATTGACAATATGAAAATTCATATGATAGAATGAATGCTGGAATAAATTTGAAATAATTTTATTTATACATTAGCGTTTGATACATTTTCTTTATAAACATTTAATAGCAACATGTAAAATCTTTTAAGTCTCGTATGCAACAAAAAACAATACATTACAATGAAGCCTAACTCAAATAAGTTAACTCAGGGTAAAGAGATTTTGGACCGGTTTTGCACACAAAAATGTCGCTAATTTTCGAACATACGTAGTAAAACCCCATAGGCAGTGCACACAAACATTTTTCAAGAGACCACAGCCTCACGTAATATTTCCGCAAATACACTCAATCCCTTACAACTAGGGCTTGGAAATTAATTAATATAAATATTGTAATTATAAAAATAATGTAAGTATTTCGCTAAAATTATGTACGCAAGGACGCCAAAAATTTAATTATGCACAGAAATGTTTAGAATATTCAAAGTTACAAAAACAAAGCTCAAATTTCTCCACGACTAGAGCAAGGAACTCCTAAAAAAATAGCGAAGGTCTCATTTTCGTAGAACGATGATTTTTTAAAAATTGAAAATTTAGAAAAATGTGAGAAAGTACGTGTTGTAGCACCACTATTTTAACTTTTTTCAGCTATTAATAGAGGAAGACCGCCTTCCATTTTTTCCTGTAATGATGATAAATGTTGAAAACGTTCCCATGTGAATTTCAGTTTTGAATCCTCTCACTAACTCCAGAATAAATCTTTGAATTTAAGTTCGTCACTGTACCCTGCCTTATCCTACACTGAAACCACATTGCTAGATTGGCAGAAAACGCTATGAATTTCTATTTAAATCTACAAATGAAAAAATTGAATCAAATCCCTAATTGAATGAATTGAATTTGATACAAAGGTATGATATCAATTTCTGATTTTTTTAGAGACAAAAGTTACACACAATGTTCGCAATCTTCAGAATTATAACTGACAACGGTACTTTTAAGAAATTCTAGTCCCCAAAACAATTCATTCAATTCACACATGTGCCGGAATCTCTTGTACCAAGTGTTTTATTCGAGCATCATTTCTCAAAATTTTGACGATCCACAGATATTAATTTTGTAATCAGCAGTAAAGTGCATACAATAAAATAAAGAATGACTCTAGTAGAATACGCTTTGAATGTTCAATATAATTAAGCTTTTCATTTTGTAGACTCCTTCTTTAAAGAAAGATATTGTATCCCTATACAGTATTTGAGTAACTCCAGAGTGTGCGTATGTTCGGATGTGCGATTCCGTCACTCATGGCTATACCATTTCCCGGGCACCAATCGAAACATACGAGATGCCATTCGAAGTGTCTCAATCTCCTGATGGGGAACTGATAATTTGTTTTCGTATCCGGTCAGAAGACTCCAAGAAATTTCCAAAAACATGTTTTTGCATGTGTTCGCCCTGCGATCTGAAAATGTCTAGAACTAAATGTGTGTCGGGAATTAAATCAACGTCACCTATATAGATCTATGTAGATAGCGTTGATTAAACTCCAGTACGTAAAGGTATTTTTCTTTCAATACGCCATAATTTTCATTCACGACTTTGGCAACACTGATGTTGACATCTTTAAATGAACAAGTGAACGTGTGGCATATTTCATTTTAATTATTTTCTTAGGCCTATTACCATATTTTTAAAAATAAATTTGCTAAAATATACGAACAGTATTACCTCGAATCTAAGACAAAATCTGCTTGGGTTCTAAAATTAATATAACATCTATATTAACTTTGAAGAATTTCATGTGAATACGGAGAAAACAAAACTGTTAG
>BLKR01017455.1:0-11610 GCA_011170035.1 Teleogryllus occipitalis
CAACGATTTGAAAGGTAAGATTTTATCCATTGATGTGCAATGCCTCTAATTCCCAAAGTTTCAAGTTTGAATAACAGTATGTCATGATCAATAATGTCAAATGCTTTTGATAAATCTAGAAATAAACCGATGGGAATTTCTTTCTGATCTAGAGCAAGAAGTATGTTATTTAGAAAAGTGAAGATAGCAGTGTCTGTTGATCTACCATTTCTGAATCCATGTTGAGCCTCTGTCAATATGTTATTTGAATTGAGGAAATGTTTGAGTCTATCGCTGTTTGTTTTTTTAAAATTTGTTTTATGGGGGAGTTAAATTTTGTTTCCTTATAACATTTTTGTGTTTGTATTGAAAAATTAAAACATAAAGGGAAGGTCAAATATCCTTGTAAAAACAAAAAAAGAAAGAAGAGAAGGGGGGGACAAAACATCAGTTTTGTGTTAAAGGAATGTTAGTGAACTGTTCATCTTCAAAACAGTTTCATTGCTGCTAAAGAAAGTATTTATTTTAATTTTTCAATGGTGCAATAGCACAAGTAAAATTGAGAAAAGGTTGAAACATGTTAGTTGAATCGTACAGTTTTGCTTTTATAATTGCAGATGTTCCGAATTCTGGAAGAGGCCTTGTGACTTTACCAAAACGTCTGTCTTGGAATGCTGCCTTTTTAAAATATCTAAAGGATTTGGACTCTCTGAAACCAGTAATAATTTGTGGTGATATGAATGTTTCACATCAAGAAATTGACATAGCTAATCCTAAAACAAATACAAAGAATGCAGGTTTCACGAAAGAAGAGAGAGATGGAATGACAGAACTTCTTGCTCAAGGTTTTATTGATACATTTCGTCACTTTTATCCTGAAAAGTCTGGTGCATATACTTTTTGGACTTATATGAAAGGAGCTCGTTCTCGCAACATTGGTTGGCGGTTGGACTATTTTATTGTATCTCAAAAAATAATTACTCAAGTCTGTGATAGTGTCATTCGTAATCAGGTACTTGGTAGTGACCATTGCCCCATCACTTTGTTGTTTCATAATAAATAAGTTTTGAAAGGATGTACTTAAATTAATTTGTGTTTACATTAATCTCAATTTTAATAAAAATGTCTCTGAATTCACGTTATGTAGCAGCATTTTCTTTTTCATTTCAAGAACAAATTTCCATCTCAGCCCCTCTTCATTTATTCTTTCCTTCCAGAGAAGGTCAAACCTTGTTTAATATGAAACTGAACTCAGCTTGGTGACCAATCTTAATATGTAAAACCTGAAATCCTAATGTACTAATCAAGTAACGAGTTCATCTGTCACTCATTGTTAGACCCCTTCCAATTCACCAATTGGAACAAATGAGATGTCATTTGATGCATCTTGCTCTCCTGATGCCATTGGCTGCTGATCCTTCATTGTTGCAGATCCATCCAGAAGATTTTAAGAAATTTCTCTAAAAATGTTTTTTTAAGTTTTTTAAGCGTCTGAAATGTGTTTTGGGTTACTTACAACACCTACAGAACGTTCAGGGCAGTAAGCGATTTTAATGACAGGTTCTATGACAAATGAGCATCGCTGAGGACCGCATCGCATTGCGAAAAATATTCTTCCGCCAGTCAGCTGAGTAGCTTTAACAGCTGGCCCACTCGCTGGCCGAGTTTTGTTAAATATAATTTCAGTGCATAGAGGTTAGAAACAGTTTTCACGAAATATTCATTTAATTCCGCTATCAATAATGATGAAAAATTGTATGAAGTGCTACAAAACATTTCGAAATGCTGTTGAGAACATGTGTGATTGAGTGAATTAAACCATCTGACAGGAGTATGATAGGGAATAATGCTGCAAAACTCCCACGTAGGCCTTGTAAAAACTATCGGAATTCTATTGGTACTTTCGATCTTGCGTGTTCAGATTATTCAAATTAATTTATGTACAATGTTTTGCATTATGATATCAGATATTTATAATAGCTATTTCATTCTCACATTGTTCTTATGACATGACATAGCCTGTGACAGTTATAGATACTTTAAGATATAATTATAGATAATTTGTAGATATGGTTAGTTAATTGTGAATTTGGTGTAATAGTACTTTAATACTATAATAATTTGTTCAGTGATTCTTGACTGGTAAAACAATGCTTAATTGTCATGTTAGTTATGTATAATTAACATGAAACTACTATTCATTTGCTGATTTCTTTTCACTATACTGGATTCTCCTGATTATACAACGTTGGAAAATATTCACACTACATTCAAAGATTTCTGTACGAAAAAGGGTACAAGTTAGTAAATACTCTCAGAGTGCTATTTGGCAAAATTCTCAGGTAATTCAATTGATCAATAACATCAGGTAAATTTCTTAAATGTGGAAACCAATAGTCGATTCTTAAAATTAAGATTAACAAGTGCTATGAATTATTGAAGTCTTGTCATTAAAAGGATATTATAGAATGTTAATATAATCAAATTAATGAAAGATAAATTGATTTCCATTATCACTTTGCAAATTTTAACCTAAGAAATGAAAATTGAAACATTTCATACCTTCAATAACTTTATTATCTATAAAAAAAAAGTCATTTAGAAGATGGGTATAAAGGTAACATAAAAAAGCAAATGTATAAGTGAAAAATAATTCCCTTTATTTGTATTGTTATTTATTTGAAGGATATAACATTTCCACTAAACCTATTTGAAGTTCAATAAATTTTATCCACTTCGATAATTTAAAGTTAAATTGTACAAAATCAAAATGAGTTTTCCAAGTCCTTTTAGAACATACTAAAAATCCTAAAAGTTCATGGCCTACTATTAACTATTTCGAGTGTCAGCCTACATTTGCCTGAGTGAGGAGTAAACTGTGTCAATTTTGAAAAAAAATTATACATTTGAATTTTTACAAAGTGGATAAAACAATGAATAATGTTCGTATTGTAACATCTTATACAATAACACTTTATTTGTTATCAAACTAGACCTAACAGCCTAATTTGATAATTTCTAATATTGTATTGCATTAAGATGTCTTACAACACGAAACTAAAATACTGCTCGAAAGATGAAACTTTTCATTAAGTCTGCATTTCTAACTCTTTTTTATTAAAAGGAAGATATTTTCTGCTACTTGAAGTTAATATTTGATGAGACTGAAAGAATGTTATTAGAATATATTTTCAACCCATTCATTCAAAATCAACACTACTTCACATACTTTCATTCACACATCATTTTACATACCTGGTTCATACACATCAAAAATTAACTTCAAATAACTGAAAAATTTCTTCCTTTTAATAAAAAAAATTAGAATTATATAATAATTACTAAAAAGAATTTACACAGGAAGTTAACATGTGCAGACATAATGATGTGACTGGTTATATCTTCTGAGAAGTATACCTAAAAAAGCCTACTGATAAGGAGGGCAAAATGCTATATTACTTCTGGGAAGCAAGCAAAGGACCATCCAGGCATCTGCCTTAAGCGACTAAGGGAAACACAGATAAAACCATGTCACCTTGTGGCTTAAGGCCAAACACACACAAGACAATTAAACATGCAATAATAATAATAATAATAATAATAATATAAGATAAAGACTACTTATCATGCAATATATAATAAAAAATACTACTACATATTCTAAAGAATAAAATTAAATTTGTTACATTGTATACAAGAAATACACAGTTAGGACTTTTAAACTTATTTCTCAACCCCCCTCTACACCTTCAATCATAAGACTAACATTTGTTACACTACAACTCCCATCACCAACAAACCATTACAGTCCCACATGCTTTCTAACTACTTCAAGTACACTATATTTATTTTCAGAGAGAATTAAGAGTACATTCAGTTCAACTAATACATATAAACAGCTAGTCACAAGGAAAAGTAAATATAAATAAAAATATTTTGTAAACATTAAGTGGTACCACAGACCCTCTTCCTCCAACAACAAAAACCACATTCGCACACACAAACATATGTTTTGAGTTTTTAGCAGTTTTTTCAGTTCTAACGCAGCACATTATGTTCCTTTCTGAACATCATATATTTACAAAGTATTCACTATTGGTCATTATTTGTCACTATTTCAATAGTCACTATTTGAAATTCATCTGGATGTTGAAAGAGAAGTTGTGTCCTTGTTGATGTTAAAGATCTGAAGTATAAAAATTTACATACATCTTATTTCATAAACGTTTGTTGAAAATGAAATTCTAATATAAAATTTATTAAAGATTTTACCAATATTGATGTACATAGAAGACTCTGAGACACCTGTAAAGTACAAATAACAACAAAAGTAATAATGTTAAAAAATATATTTCAAAAAGCCAAGATCAGCTTAAAAACAATTAAGATTCAACATTTCATCTTAAATACAACCACTTACTTGCCCATGATGGTGTAATACAGATTTGCAGCTTGCAACTCTGCACCTGAGAATAAAAAATTTGTCAAATCATTTTTAAAACCAATGAAATATACTGCATTGAAGATGTAATGATACTGACCATAACTCTCTCTTAAGTAGAGACACCAGAGGGCCCGGGAATGGGAACAGCAAGGGGAATATTGTCATCATCATCATCATCATCATCATCATCATCAGAGTCATCATCATCAGAGTCATCCTGGATATTTACAATGACAGAAATCTCTGAAGCATCATGCCTAACTTCTACTCTCCAATCTTCTTCTATAATTTTCTCTGTGTGTGCCACATAATTTTTCCAGCTAAAGCAGAATAAAGGAGTACTTTATATTAACAACTTTCTGCAAAAAGAAAGAAAAAAAAATCAAGGCAATATTTTGCTTTTTATTTTAAGTCACTTACTTCTCCGCAGAAACTTGGTTTAATGCTTCCTTCCATTTTCTTGTCACTGCTTGGTGGTCAAAAGTGGTACCACGATGTCTCTGGTAGTATCTTTTGCATTGGCTCCATACCAACTCAATGGGATTGTAGTGGCAATGGTACGGGGGTAGCCTCAGAACTTGATGACCAGCTTCTTCAATAATTTCATCCACAACATATCTGCACCCACATACACTGATATGATTTTTCAACTAATGACAACATTGGCAATCACATCATCATGCAAAAAATAAAACTGCCTTATTGTATGTTTAATTCAACAAAACTTATGCTTATTTCAAGAGTACCTTTTCTGAACACAAACTTCAGAAGCTTTCAAAAGAAGACTCTTAAAAGTATGCTCAGGCATAAATGGTATATTGTGCTCACGAAGAAACTCCTGCAGTTCACTCTTCCTCCACTTGGATGATGGCCTTTTCACTTTCTAGAAAATTAGAAATGACAAAAGGATGTTTATTTCATTTTATTCAAAAATTGCATTTTTTTTATACTCTTTTTAAATAAATATAAAACATTCTATTGGCAATCTTGTTGTTCTCTAAGAAAAATTATTTTTACTGATTTAACTAAAATCACTGAACACAATTTAATATAATAAATTTTGTATTCCACCTTTTTTTGTGAAGTAAATAATTGTTGAAATAACCTCTTTTACCACTGACTAGTTGCAAAACCTGTTTCATAATCAGTTATTTTTATAAAGGATTAAATGTATTCTTTGAAAGAATAATTTTTACATTTCTAAAAGAACACTTCTTGAAATGTCACTCACCAGCACAGAATGAACAGGTGCATTGTCCATTACAATAACTGATGGTTCTGGCAAACGAGGTAATAATTCCTCTTTCATCCACTTTTGGAACATTTCTGCTGTCATAGTTCCATGGTACTCATCTACTTCTTTTGTCTTCGAGGGAAACAATAGTTCTGCATCCTGAATGAAACCATTTGCACCTCCTGCATGTAATACTATATACCTTTTACCTTCATCTAAATTTTTGCTACAGCAGCTCTTCTTACTTTTATCTTGCCATGACCGAGAGGCGTAACCTACAGGATAGATTATTAAAAGCAATTACTAAAGATGATGTAGCAAAATAAAATCATATTAAACCACTATGATTGTGCTTCAAACAGGACACACAATATTCATGACACTCATAAGTCATTACAGTCACTGAAATAACTACAATTTCACAAATGATGCATTTCATTACATGCAAATCATGCCTTCTTGATTCACTTATGACTTTCTATACTATACTATGAAGACTTTCATACTTTTCAACGCTACAAAAATTTCTTATATTTTTTTGCTTACCTTTTGAATAAAACCATGTTTTATCCAAAAACACAAATTCAGAACCTTGAGCCTTCAGTTTCATATATTCCATCAAAAAATCTGATCTTGCAACAACAATATCATTTCTTTCCATTATTGACTTGCGGTTGTCTGTCTTTTTCCATTCAAAACCCATGGCATGAAGCAGGTAAGACAAAGTAGTTCTCCCCCCAGTAAACCCTATATCTCTATCATGTTTGACTGCAGTCAAAATTGAGTTCAGAGTAACACTTTGACCTGAGAAAAATGTTGTATTTACAAAAAAAACATAGGATGTCGCTTACATGCAAATATAAGTAAATTACTTACCATTCTCATACATTGAATAAATAATGCGTCTAATTAAGCCCTGTCCAAAATCATCCACTTCACATGTTTTATTCCCTTCTATTTGTGGACGCTTTCTTTTCGGAGTCTGTGCAGTATCAGGATCTTGTTTCCAAAATCTGTGGCAGTAAATTTAACATTATCCAAGGCAATTTCACCTGATACTTTTATTACAATTTTACTTACTTTTGAACAATGTGACTTTCCAAATTCAATGCATAGGCAGTCTGGTCAATAACTGAAGAAGTTTCTATATTGCCTCGCATCATCAGCTCTTCTACATATCTTGCAATAAAAAAGATGTCTTCTTGGCGTTGATGCTGCGTCACTTCTCCCTTCTGCGGTGGACTCATTGCTAGTTACTCAGAAACTATTAATATTTCTAATAAACTACATTAAATATTACTACAAAAATAAATATCTACTATAATAAATAAAGTAATTAAAATGCAACTAATTATAAATATTTTATAAATAGCTATTATTAATGTTATTAAACTGTAAATTTAACTTATTATTAGTTTCTATTAATGTTATATCTAATAACACAGTGAATTAAATATAATATAAAAATATTATAAATATTAAATAAATAATGGAAATTCTCCGAAATATGTGGGAGTGAAATTGTTCACGTCCGCTCTCGGCTGTGCCGAAGATCTCACAAAGGTTCAGCAGGCGCAGAAGGGATCGGACGGGGCCCCCGTGGGGGTAACGCAGGCAAAATTACACAAAAAAGGGTCATAAACAAGCAACGGTCCTTGAAACTCTGACAAAAGACCCGCCCTGAACTCGCCAAGAATAGAAAAGTCCCGTTCGCTGAACCTCTCATTTATGCAACGAACTCTCCAAATTCAAACTGAACGCAGTTCACGTAAATTATTAACTTTTAAAAATAATACTCTTGAACATAGTTTCAGAGTACTTCAACATCATTTTATCACTAAAATAAAATATTTTTCATTGAACTTTCTCCTTTGTCGGATTGTCAATACATTAGGTTGTTCCACGGCTCCAAGACACGTTAGCCAACGTTCGTAAAATAAAAGCGAATCATTTCTCCATATTAATAGCTGACCACGCCCCCAGACGAGATCCTCGCGGTTTGGCGACAGTGGCTGTCAAAAAACCGGTCACATGACCGGTTTTTTTGACAGCCACTGTCACATATTCATGTATCATGACAGCCACTGTTCACATATTCATGGAGTCAAAGTGCAATTCGACAGGTCTCTGAAATTCTCTTTCGTTAGAGACTACATTTCTAAAGATTAGTGGCGTGTGAGAGCCGCAAAAGGTATCTATACTGTGGCGGCACGATTAATACTTAACATTAATAATACGTAGTCGTAGAGAAGTGGGGTGGTGTGTTGACCGCTCGACTCTTCCGTCGCCGCCGGCGCGGTGCCCCCCATGGGATTTACGACCCCGGCCCGCGCATGTTCCGTCTTGTTTGGAATCGCGACCCTTTTGTGTGAGTGACTTTCCGGTCCTTTCCAGAAGGTTTATACAACCATAAACACCACGCCCGTCCAGCGAGGGGAAGCCCTAAGCCGTAAATGTAAAACTATTTATTAGAGCGAGCATTACATGACGCAATGAAAGGTTCAGAGCGCACATGTGTACGATAAATGCGAGAGAGAGAGAGAGGAGTGCGCCTGGCCATGGAAAATTTTGGGAAATCCATGCTTCTGATTGGCAGGAAATTTAAAAGAACGTAATATCTCTGGGCCAATAGAATGACAGGTACCTGAAGGAAGGGTGAACGTGGCATAGGGCACTTGGTAGAACGATGACTTGATAGACAGGGCCGGTGGAGAGAGGACGCGCGCAAGCAGCGCTCCTGAGAACTTTATAAGTTCGCGAGTTTGGGAGTGAATTAGCGTCATCTACCGATTGAGCTACTGCCGGGCCTCGGCCGCCCGCGTCGATGACATTTTGGCTTTCCCACCGTGGGGCTCGATTTAGCAAATTTTTTATATCCCAGATAAGCGCCCTGAGATTTCTCATTCCAAATTTATTAATTTTTAAAATTTTGTTCTAGTCATTTTTAATTTTTTTTTCTAACTTAATAATGGATGGAAGGACGTTGTCATGAAATTAACAAATTGTGGGCTTTTGATGATGTAATTTATGTGGTATTTTTTTTGTAAGTGTTATTGTTCTGTGTGTTGTGTTGTGTGGTTACCGTGTGCGCGTATTAAAACGAGTAAAATCGCGTAACATCAAAATGTTGGACGAATCGGGAGTCGATCTCGCGGGCTCAGATAGTTCGAGCGGTTCTCAAATACAGGGGGACAATAAAGACGACATCCGTCTCATTTTAAGTCAGTTAATCCAGGAACAGTTTCAAAAGATAAATGAAAGTATCAGAGAATCAAAAGTAGAACAGGAAGAACGGGATCGAAAATCAAAATTAGAACAGGAGGAACAGTTTCAAAAGATAAATGAAAGTATCAGAGAATCAAAAGTAGAACGGGATCGAAAATCAAAAGTAGAACAGGAAGAACGGGATCGAAAATCAAAATTAGAACAGGAGGAACAGTTTCAAAAGATAAATGAAAGTATCAGGGAATCGAAAGTAGAACTTGCAGGCCAAATTTTAGAAAGCGCAAGGGAGACGGAAGAAAGATTCAATAAGCGATTTTCGGAACACGAAAAAAAATGTAATGAACGCTTTGATCAATTACAAAGCTGTTTCGACCAGCAGGCGAAGGAAATGAAACAATTAGAAAAGGGAGTAGATCGAGAAATAGGAAAATTGAAAGAACAGTTAGGAGAGCGATGCAGTGACATCGAAAGTCAGGTCGGGAAAATAGGCATGGAACTTAACCGCTCAGAGGCCGAAATTAAGGACCTTGAACTCCAAATGAGTAGTAAATTAAAAGGATGCGAGAATCAAATAGAATCTTCGGACGAATCTTTAGCAGGGAAAATTAAGTGCGTCAAACAAGAAATGCAGGAGGATTTGACTAGAATCGACCAAAAATTGAGTTCTGAAGTTAATCAGATCCCGAAAAAAGTAAATTTAATAGGGAGTACCATGGAAGACGAAGTCAAAGAAATAAGGGACAAATTAAAAGAAATAATTAAAGAGGAGATTGAAAAAGAAAGGGAATGTAACTCGGGGAATTCTTCCGCGGCGGGAGTGGGCCTAAAATTCTCTTGGGCCCCTCCGCAAAGTCTTTGCTTTGCAGGGTCACCGGATGAGAACCCGAAAATTTTTCTAGACAGGGCCGAGAACTATATGGCGTTGACGAAGGCCGTTCCGCCGTCGTTAAAACCGAAGTTCATGCAGGAGTTATTACGCGGAAACGCAGCGCACTGGCTGACGGCGCTTACTCCTTTCCCTAAAGATTACGACGAGTTTCGCACCACATTTTTAGCCACATTTTGGGGAGAACAAAAACGCTACGAGTTTGAACGTAAGATTCTTGAAAGTAGATGGAACAAACGCGACGACAAATCCTACTTAGACTACGCTATGGGGAAAATATCGGCGATAAAACTTTGTGACCCCCAGGCTAGTGACGAGAAAATTGTTTGGCTCCTAACTGCTCATTTTCCAAGTTATGTCCAAAATTTAATCAATAGTGTGGGATGCGAGAACCTGGACAGATTCCAAGAACTATTAGCACAGTTCGATCGTACTAGACCAGACTATTTTGATGATGATAGAGACAGAAATAACAGAAACTTTCAGAATGGAGGTTTTCGTAACCGCCAATCGTAGTACCAAAACGAGAGAAGACAGGATGCAGGCGAGAGCGAGAGGCGTCCTCCTTCGGGACCACCCGGTATTCGGTCAGACCATCCGCCCGACCGGAATTGTCACAACAACAATACTACTAATATAACCAGGCAGAGTTCGACAAACTAAAACCGTTTGGGTCCTATGGGTATCTTGGTCCCAAGCGAATTGTATCAGAGATACCATTTAATGAGACGTTATCCATCAGTTATGCGCTTCATGATCTCGAGGAGAATGACGATTCCTATGTTAAGAAACGTGCCCAGAAATGCCCTATTTTAGAATTTGAAATTACTAACATCCCAGTACGTGCCTTAGTTGATACAGGGAGTGAAATCAGCGCTATCTCCCGGAAACTGTATTCGCGTCTTATTAGTGAACGTATTCCGGTACCCACCCTACCGACGGTTAAATGTTACGTTGTCGGTATTGGAAATAAGAAGAGTAAACCCATTTCGAAACAGGCTCTAATTTCTTTTCAGGTAGGTGAGAGTTTATTTGACGTACCTTGTTTGATTATGGAGGATCTAAATCACGATATTATTTTGGGGGTTGGTTTTTTTGAAAGAAAATGAGGGGATAATTGATTTTTCGCGGGATATCATGAGTATTGGTGGGGGTAAGGAAATTGTTATTGAAGATGACAGTGGGGACAAATTAGAACCAAGTATTCTGTGTGCGTCCTGGGATTCGGGGGATGACGTGAGTGAGGTCATCTGTCAGGGTTTGCAGCGTAATGACTTGTTAAATGACCATGAACGCTCCCAGCTGCAGCAAGTACTCATGAAATTTTTAGATGTCTTTGCCCGCCCTGTTCATCCTATAAAGGACTTTTGCTTTAGAATTCAGGTCACTGATGATACCCCCTTCAAAAAACATAACTATCCTATTCCGCAATCACTTAGGGGGAAAGTTGATGAAGCTATCAGGGAAATGATTAACGATGGGATTATCGAGAGAAGCGTTACGGCATATTTAAACCCAATAGTGGTTGTAAACAAGAAAGATGGGGGGGTTAGGATTTGTCTAGACGCCCGAAGAATCAATGAGGTAACAGTACCTGAAAATGAAGCGCCACAAAATTTAGATGACATCTTATGGAAGTTTAATCAGACGAGTATTTTTTCAGCGCTTGATTTCTCTAGCTCGTACTGGCAAATCGCCATCCACCCGGATGATAGGAAATTCACTGGCTTCCTGTACAATGGATTGACCTATGTGGGGAAGCGGATGCCTTTCGGACTGAAAAATAGCGGCGCCGCCTTTATCAGATGTCTTGATGAGAAATTGGGGGATAAGATCAAACGG
>BLKR01017456.1:0-11605 GCA_011170035.1 Teleogryllus occipitalis
ACTAACATGCACTACTCTGCCACATATGCCGGGAGACCAGGGGAGCTTAATGCTTGCCCCGGCTGGACGTTCCCCGGTGGTCGGAGATACCTGGCTGGGAAAACCCCGCCAAGAATGGATGGACGCCGGATCTCCATGGTGATTGGGAAGATCACCACCACCACCTCCTCCCAAGGAAAACAAATGCATTACACTCACAGGACTAATGACCATAGTTCACGCGCCAGGAATCACTATGCTGTGGAACCGGGAGCGGTAGCTCAGTACATCAACGGATGTCACTGCAGCGCCACTGACCGGGAGGGTCCCTGAGTTTCGAGTCTGACGGTGGCGGGATTATCGACACTAGCCTGTCAGCTAGGTCGAATTCAGTCGCTGTCTGGAGGAGAATTCTAGCAACCGGCTGCTCTGATTGGTAGTTTTCGTGGATTGATCAACACAGGCAAATTGATTGATTGATTTTCGTGTTTCGGGCGCGTCAACTGCTTCGGTCATTAGTCCCATTAGCGTAGTGCATTTTTTCTCGTGAATGGTCTTCCCCCGCTGGATGGCGAGATCCGGCACCGACCTACCGTCGGCTAATGGGTTTCCCCCTAACCCAGGACTCTCCCACCAGCGGGCGCCGCCAACCGGGACAAATCTAAGCTCTCGACCGGTCTCCGGAATACTGTGGTAGTGTAGTGCATGTTAATGTGAGTGTGTAAGGAAAGGATAGGACAAGGGAAGAGGAAAGGGCAGATCGCGCGCAGTCCGTAGCCCCCGTTTGGTAGGGTACTACTCCGGCATTCGCCTGGTGTTGATCGGAGAAACCACGGAAAACTACCGATCAGAGCAGCCGGCCGCTAGAATTCTCCTCCAGACGGCGACTGAATTCGACCTAGCTGAAAATCTAGTGCCGTTGAAAAGTTTAAGATTTCACCATCTTGGCAACAACAGTTTCTCTAGACAAAACCCCGTCGGTAGCAATTGTTATCCTACAATATATGAGACATTCCATTTCGTTCTTCACATTTCATGCCATTTGTACCGGTTTTTCCATTGAGAAGCATGTCACTTATACACCCCTTCCTTCAACTGTAGTTCGGAGGCGAATCTTAGTCGTAAAGTGGACCAAGCTTATTGTGAGACGCGTTGAGTTCTAAGCTTTATCAAGGATGCTGTAACACGTCGTAATACAGATTTTGAAGAAAGTGAATGATGTGGGCGGCGGTATGTGAACGTCAATTCTATCGCCGAAACTGTTTAAAGGATTTTCTCCAAAATGATATTCCGTAATCGATGTCGTCGAATTCGAGACCCTGCGAGATTTATACAAATATTTTGATTTTGGGGGTACTTTACATGAAACCTCCGAGATATTTTCACACTTTTCTTAAAAGTGGCTGCTAATATTTCCTTTAATTTGTTTGTGGGATAGAGTGAATTTCGCTTATGATATTGGCAGAAGTTCGAATATTTTGAACTTCTGAATTTTCCAAAATTACAAACATTTTTATTTTTTCGGCGTCTTCCTAAAAATACAATATGAAATATGTTCTTCAAAATTAGATCTTTGAATAATATCACGTAAACTTTTTGAAGATATGATTCTCATCTGTTTCAACTTTCTTTTTAAATCGCGCGTCATCAGGAAGATTGTTATGTGGCCTTAACGATTTAGTGTAGTGGATTCGCTCATAGCCTACTAAACCTTTGCTGATATTTTGGGCTTCTCAATTTTATAGTTTCTACTACTGTTGACATATTTAAGTCTTGAGGGTAAACATCAGTTTTACGTACTACGGTCGTTGATTGTTGATCAGAGGTTTAGCTTGCAATCTTTGGAAAAATGTCGAGATGCTTGCTTAGCCCCAAAGCTCCATTACCGAGGCGCATTTTGTCAATGGGCCAATAGAAATAAAAAATCATCCCATTATTTTCTTTTCGTAGTAATATGTTTTCCAAGTTAATGTTCTAGCCACGAGGATTCCTATGTGGTTCTCCGTGCGTGTTTCAGGGATTGCTCTGAAATTAATTTGTAGTAGAGAACGCGAATCTCTTTTGAGGGTGGATGTCACGTGAGTTGATTTATTAACTTAAATGCGTCAACATTTCAACTGTTTATTAATGTGATTAATTAATGTGATGTTTCTGGAGTAATTTTGTAGCAGTTGTTGGATTTTTATGGGAAGTAAGAAGTGAAGTATCATCTCCAAACGCCGTTGTACTCGTGCATTGTGTCGTCTGTAGGTCTGACATAAATAGTAAGTAGAGAACGGGTACGAACACACTCCCTGGGGTAGATCGAAAGCGACTGGGAAGAATGCAGCATACTCGTTTTGACGTTTAAGTTCGCAACCAACGCTGGGCCACGCCGTGTCTCTGACAGTGTCTGATTCTGACACAGACTACAAAAGCCACGGGGTGACCCACCGTCGATTCTCTTTATGTTGAAAGAAATTAAATGCATTATTGCTATTCCTTTAAAACCTAAATAAGGGAACAAAAACAAAATCCCGAAACGTCGTTTTAAAAAAACACTGGAAATAAATAGTGTGAATCATACACGTGGATTTCAGATGAATATTATTGAGATGACGTTTTCCAATTTTGATTGTCTTGAAAATGGAATTATAGTAGATTACATTATTGTACGATTGCCATCTTCTTTTAAGAAGGGAGGTAAATACTGTGTTAGTATAGTGATTTTCCAAAGCTCTATGCCTACTGTAGCTAATAGATTTTGAAACTTTTTGTCTAATAAATTGTTTTTTATATCACCCTTTTCACTTTATATACTGCTCTGATTAGTTCGTTTGTCTTGTGGATTCGTGTCGTGTACAAAAATCTTTTAATATTTGTTTTATTTGTTATCATACTGCCCTGATGATATTTCGATATTCTTTATTAATTAGATTTGGTCTGTCTACAAAGACTGAGTTCAAGACTGCGCGTTGAATGCATTTTGTTAGGTATTCTACTGCGTCATCTACATCTTTAATTTTTAAGAGGGATGATAGCAGAAATGTTCTCATCTAAAAAGTCTTGAAAAGTTTCTTCTGAGATTCTTCTCACCCACTCATCTTAAACGGCTTTTGCAAAGTTTGTGTTGATCTATTCAACAAATACTGTGATGGTTCCTTGTTTCTTTTGTGGACCATAAATGAAGCTTCTCCTTCCTCACACATCGTATCCCTGTTTGGACGTTAAATATATAAATAAGGTAATTTATTTCAGGCCTTCATTGCAAATCAGTATTTTCGGATAATAAACACTCATCGAATGAAGTCCTTGTTCACGCTCAAATGTGCTGACCCATGATTATATTTCTGATTGATATATCAATTATGTTTTAAGTTAATTATGCCAAGAAATAAGTCAAAATATTACCCTGTGCCGTTCCTTCTCTTTGCCTACTTCGCATTCCTTAACGTTCCCCGTTTACTTGTACAAACAGGTACTACAAAGTGCGACCAACTAGAAGGCAATTCAGCAAACTAGTTATGTTTACAGGGAACTTTATAATACTCTTAGATCTTATTTAATAGGGAGTTTCTTCGAAAAATATGGCGGAAACTAGGGATCTTAAAATGCTTGTAAATGAAATTGTATATGAGTAATACTGGACGGATTTCAAAAGTCAGAAAGGGTCTTATGATAAGTATTAGATCAAAATTTAGTAGTTCAAACCCACAATAAATAATTACTTAATAAATAATCCGCAACTGTAAAAGTGTGACTGTAACTACGGAACAGCCACTATATTCATTTCCACGTCGTGACGGCACAATGGGCTCTTATGGACAATGTTATTCTTATGAAAGAATCTCGTGCGCTGTTGTCTAATTGATCGTTGCAAAAGTAAGTAGAAAAATATAGTCCTCTATAGAAAATGACGAGGAACACAATGATAATCATAAAAAATATGTCATCCATTGCACTGTAAATAAAATAATGAAAACATTCAATTTCTCCCGAACTGACTTTTTAAACACCTTTTTATTCCGACAGTTAACGCATATCCAAAAATCGGTGGAATTATTTTGGAAAAAATCGATACAATATTTCTGTTACTTCATCTCGGAGAAATGCTTTCATTCTATCAATATGTCAAAATGTGTCTTTAAAAAAAGAATTTTCAACGAAAATGTGTCAATTTTTAATTTGTGAATTAAAATATATCGTCGCAGTAATATTTTCGTTCTTGAAGTCCAATTAAAAACTTCAAGCAACAAAGTTTTGGGTAAAATGATAAAATTATTTTCTATCCTCACCCAAAGGACTTCGAATGCACTACTCCTATGTATTTGATGTTTGTTTTGAAGTTGAGCCGCGCGCGACGTGCGTCACGGCGGAAGACGCGACGAAAAGACACAGATAAAAGAAAAGGCACAGATGCAGGATGTGTAACCCATAGGACTGAAAGGGAGTGTTTGTTTATATGATGTCATCTGCGGAAGGAACCGTTCAAATCAATACTGGAATGATCACAAGAAACCCTTTCGAGAATTTCATTTTGCTGGGAATTCTGGTCAGTCGATTTTTGCTGGTGGATGCGATCGAAGATGGTGGATGAGCAGAGGTAAAGAAAAGTAACGACGCAACTTAGTCAATCCAGTAATGGGTCAATTTGAAGAGATCAATATGGATCCCAGAGAAAAGGGTGAAATAATTAAAAGTAGTAAAAATTGTCAAAATATTCGATAATTTAAAAGAAAAACATAAAAAACGGAGTCAATTGTTTGAAGAATTTTGCAGAGCAACAGGCATCAGCAGACATTCCTTCTTTAGAATGAAAACAGAAAATGATAATGGAGAAATACCGGCCCCGAGAAAAATAAAGTTAACTGGATTGAAGTATTAAATCAGTAGGGAAATTAAGTACGCCGATTTTCTTCATACGGTACGACTCAAATTTCATGCGTTTCTATTTTAAAATGTGCTTGCTTGTTGCAATGTGTGTATAATGAAAGATGTTATATATTACCTTTTACCAAATTTGAAATATTCTGCATTTTACGGCGTATAGATAGATACGGGATTTGAATTTGAAAAGCGAGAAAAAAAGGCAGAAATAATAGAAAGAAATGTTATAACAATGTGCCGATTTCATATCTACGAGAAATGCGGCAGTTGAGAAATCAGAAAAGGAACATTCTGCACGAAGATGAAAGATGATAGTTGGTCATAGTGTTTCCTGTATTGCAAAAATTAATTAATCAATATTTGTTGGCACAATCAAAATTCCCCCCCTTCATTTTATAAGAGAATACATGTAAAGTATTCCTGTGTATTAGATAATTACGCTAATAACAACATTATGGCTATAATAATAGTAATAATTATTCATATTATAATAATAATAAATATTAATTAACAATATTAATTATATATAATTATTATAGCCATAATAATAATAATAAATATCTAATACACAGGGATACTTTACACGTATTCTCTATTACATGTAATTATTATTATTATTATTATTATTATTATTATTATTATTATTATTATTATTATTATTATTATTATAAGTGTGCAAATAAACATTTTCTTAGTAGATGCATATATTGAGAGAAGTAGTCAGGATTTTGACGTTTCCGGTGCGGGCGGGCAAACGAACGTGTCGTGTTGCCAACAACACACGTATTCTCCATGTGACCCACTGTCTTCACAACGTGAAAACCAGTATAGTCCAATTTTCTCAAGACTGGATGGATTTACGTAAAATATTTTCCCGCGAAACTCAATCTATTGGTTGCCTCCATGAAGCTGATGCTCTTAATGGTGGAATACGGACGGGTGCAATTGTAATTTCGCATTCAACTCACCTCAAGTGCAATCCTCCCACAACGCATCAGCCCCAATGCTATCTTCTCTCGCTATTCGTTTGAGCGCTGACAGCCTCTTCGTCTGCTGGTCACTTCCCACCTCACCTCATTCACAATGCAAACTTAAACGTAAACATAACGTAGCCGCAAAATCTAGAAATGAGTTATTAAGCGACCATTCACGATGCCTTGACGTAACCGTAAACGTAAATCCGTAAAATTAAGAGTTCACAAGTACCACGATTTTACGTTAAGTTTACGTCGGAATTCTGCCGAAGACCAATCAGAAAGCAGCATCAAAGAAACAAATATGGTGGAATTCAGATTGTGATGAGGTAGTTTGTGGTTATGCCATTTCATTACTGTTGTATACTGAACTAGTTTGCGAACGGTTTTGATGCGAGTTTTGGAGTCATAGTAAGAATTTGGGCCAGTTTTCTTGTGACTAACCTGATGTGGCGAATAAAATAATTCGCCGAATTACTTGTGAATTTGGTACAGAAGAATCCTTGTTTTTGTAAAATAAAGAAATGCGAGCACTAAAACAACAGCTAGTAGCATTAATCTATAAAGTCAAATCGATAAGATAATCAATGAAAAAGCTAGGAACCGCGGTGAAAAGATATTTCCATCATGCAAGAAACGAATGGACAACCGATCAATGCGTTGAAATATATTTGTCTCAGGCGAAACGTTCCAGCTTACGTTCGTCATTTGTAATGCTTATTTTTACGTGTCAATTTTACTGCTAAGTTTATAGCATTACGTTACGTTTAAGTTTGCATTGTTAATGGGGCCTTAAGTTGCGGAAGCCATTTCCACATATTTTCTCTACAACAAAATTTTTGTTCTATTGTCGTGCGTTTCAAATATTCAAAAATTATTTTTTTCCTCCAATAGTTCTCCCAAATGTGCTGGCTGAACCCTCAAATGGTGACGTGGGGTCATTTTTGGCACCTAATAACCTATTCCCTTTAAAATACAGTATAAAATGTTATCCGCGAAAGTTGGCATCTTCTATACCTTCCTACCAGTTTCTAAAAGCCTCCTTGCCACAAAAATCGTTGTGTATTTCTGTATTGGTTATTAGAAAAACTATTGCTTTTGCAAACAGGTGCCATTATTGACAGCACATTACCATTAACGTCTCAGGTACTGTATGTAAGGGTCGCCCATTCTATTTTCAAAGCTTCCAATCAATATATTCATCGTATATGATTGATACATATATGTGTAGGCACCTTAAAAAAGAATAAAAAATAAATTACACCCGAGTATCAAGCCAATAAGTGACGCCCTGTTGGTTTATCAGAATATGGCTTTACAAAAAATATAACTCTTCTCTCCCCTGTCACAAAGAAAGCGAAGGTCGTCATTCTATTATCTACAATACATCATTCAAAAGAACAGAATTCTAACAATGGCAAGCCTATTATAATATCGTTTAAAGGTAATACGAGAGATAGAGTTGATTCCTTAGATCAAAAATCCGTTACATTCAGAACGAGTCGTCGTACACGCAGGTGGCCAATGGCTTTGTTCTATGCCGTTCTCAATATCACTGGGGACAATCTACGTGAACTGTACATTTTAATGAAAAATAATATAGAAACTTATTATATTCTGACTTCCTAAAAACACATGCTAGAGAACTCGCCCTATATGAACGAAAATTTTAAATGAACGTTCAACTTTAACAAAGTCAACTTTATTAGTAGTACATGAGGTAGAGCATAGTTACCAGATCTCGAGGAACCGTGCACAGATTGCACTTCTCCTCGTAGTAAGTTACATCGTTTTTAACGGTTTATGACATTAAATAAATAAATATGTGACCCCGCTACTTGCCATCTTCTATCCTTCTCCATCTCTTTATCCTTTTCCTCCTTCCTAAGTGGAGAAGATTCATTTTTCAACTTCCATCTAGTCCACCCTTCACTTTTATTCTCGCCCCCCCCTAATTTTCAACCTTCTTCCCCTCCAACTTCTAAAACCTCCTCGTTCTCCTGCCAGTCTCTACGGCGGCGGTGGCGGCACCTGGCCCCGGCAGGTTCCTATGGTTCGCGAGATCCAGTAATTTTTTGCATCTGGGCACATTGGACTTATTGCAATGTCATACGTGATCGTCACCGCCGCTATCACTACCCAGCTCTCTCAACACTAACAGCCCTATCACGCTACCAACCATCTTCCAAAATCCTCCTCCACGCTTCACCTTCACTTTTCTTGTCTTATTTAACTTTCACCTCCCACACTTTCAGCTTTTCTCGCTCTTTCTTCTCTCGTTTTGCAACCTCAAAATTCATCATCTTCCAACATCACTCTGCACATTTGTCATTCTGACGTAACGTCCAGTGTCGAACGTCCTCCGACGAATTACGAACACACAGCTATCACTTCTCCGGCTTTGCCTGGCGCGTGGATTTCCTCTTCATCTTCTGCCCGTCACCTCCGCCTCCTCTCTCCCTCCCTCGCAGCAGTAGACTCTCGGCCACTTGAGCGGCGGCGGCGGCGGCGGCGGCGGCGGCGGCGGCGGCGGCGGCGGCGGCGGCGGCGGCGGCGGCGGCGGCGGCGGCGGCGGCGGCGGCGGCGGCGGCGGCGGCGGCGGGGCGCGCGCGAGAGGCATGCAGGCGCCTGGCTCCGACGAGTTTTTATGGTTTGCTCTCAATCGGAGAGGGCGGCTTGGCGCGCCAATAGCACACCTGTCTCGGCCAGTCGCTCCATTTTAGGGCATCATTCATTAGGCACCTAATGCGCCTGTTTCAGAGCCTCAGCGCCTTCCCGCCTCCGCCTCCGCCGCGATGGCGAGGGGCGATGCCCCGCTGCCATCGGCGTTTGCCTCCAGCGACCTCCACTCTGCATTCCGCCCTCCAACCTCTTTCGTTCTTCGTCCGTTTCAGTGATTTCTCCTAAGATTTTGATTGAAACGTATGTGAGTATTTGTAACTTTCATGCTGTGGATATTGTTAAACTTCAGCTTTTATGACGCCAAAGACACCTGCATGTCTTTGCTGAACTGTGCTTTATCCAAATATCTGCTTCACCCGTTTCTGTCTTTTGCCTATACACTAACATTGCGATTTTCCTAGACGCAGTAAGTCGGTGTTTCAAGTGAACAAAGGCAGTAATCGGAAACAACAAAATAAACCTTTGGTAACGGAACACATTAGTATCTAAATTAATTGCTGTATTAGTAGAATCTGGCGTCTGCGCTGGGCAATGGACTCAATAATGGTAGAAATATTGGAACACGAATTCGTTAATCTTCGGATCTGCTCGACGAACATTATAATAATAATAATAATAATAATAATAATAATAATAATAATAATAATAATAATTGTCGCATCGGCAGCAACGTCATTAGCGACTAAACAGATAAATACATTTTACAATTACAATGGGAAATTTAGAACCTTATTCATTATCAAAAAGCCTAAGAGAATATAATACAATCGATACAATACAATACATACAATACAATTAATACTATACCTTCAATACAATACAACTAATACTATACCTTTAATACAATACATAAAATACAAACAATATAAGAATAATAAGTAAAACATCTAAATGCTGTTGTAAATATTGATTTCCTTAACAAAATTAATAATTCTCTTCTGATAATCTTTCTGAGTTAAGTATGTTATCATGTCTGCCCTCTAATTGGCGTTTTTGCCTGCTGCGTTTGTATATGGGGCAATCAACTAATATGTGTTTTACATTTAGAATAACTTTACATTAGGAGGGTTTTTTTCCAGCGATTAGGTGAATATGAGTTAATTTAGAATGTTCCGTTTTCAATCTTCAAATGACAACCTGATCTTTCCGGGAAAAGTCTTTGAATATTTTTAAAGTCATAGTTTTGGAGATTTTCTCTTGTGTTTCACAAGCCTTCATTGATTTCCATCTCTCGAACCAGATGCCATATTTTGCGTTTTCTTAGATAAATGGTTCCAACAGTCCTCGAATGTGTTTGAAATTTCAAGAGCCCCTGCAGCCGTTACAGGGGTGGTCATTTCTTCATCGATACCATTGAGGGGTGGGATCCAAGATAAATTGACTTTTTCCCTGACTGTATTAGATCATAATACAGTTCATAAATTAAAATTACCATTTCATTCTTAGGATGGTTGCTGTGTGTATAGTTTCAAGTGAGCTGGAGAAGACAATGAATTTTTTGGAGTTTAGTGATTAAATTAGTTTGAAGGCTGCAAACAGGGAGCATAATTCTGCTGCAGAGGTATTAACATATGAGTTTAGTTGGTGGTTTATATGTATTTCTCGAGTAGTTACAATAGCAAAAGTTCCAATATTGCTTTTGATGCCCTTGGTATATATTTTATAGTAGTCGCTGTATTTACTGATGAATTCATGTGCTTTTGGTTTCCAATCTTTTTTATTATGCTTTTGGTTTCGAATGTTCTTGTAAGTCATTTAGAGAGATGTCAGTAGTAATCTCTGGAAGTTTCCACGCAGGTATCAAGTAATTTCTTTTTTTCTCCAAGTTAACTTTCTTAATATCAAGATCAGAGAAAATTTTTGGGTTTTGGCATATATAGGAATGTTCTGAATTCCACTGTGTTTATGGTAATATTGTGAGTGAATATCTTGAAATGTGATAGGGTTGTTATATGTTGCTGCTTTGATGGAATATTTTAAGGTTAACAAAAGTCTTGGATGAGATAAGGTTGGCTCATTAGCTTCAATTACGATACCTCCAATCGGGTTTGTATGGAAATATCCCTTACAACTTCGAAGGGTTTTATTATGAATTAAATCAAGCTTTTTGAGTTCTTTCTTTTGGCAGAATCGTAAATAACGTCTCCATAAACAATCTTTGAACGAATTATAGCTTTGTAGGTTAATAATAACATAGCTCTGTCTGCACCCCAATTTTGGTGTGAATGAAATTTCAGAATGCTTAACCTTCTTTTGTAGGCATCTATTAAATGTTGAATATGAGTTTTCCATGACATTTTAGAGTCAAAATACATTCCGAGTATTTTGATACTTTTGAGAAAATTGAGAGTTTTATTAACAAGTTTTAAAAAGGGTGTCTTTTCATTCTTATGCTTGGTAAATAAAATACATTGGATTTTCATCGCAGAAAATTTAAAGCCGGATCTAAGAGACCATTCAGATAGTTGATTTAGAGCAGTTTGCATGGATTCTTGTGTGAACTTAATATTGATACCTCTACACAGGATAATGTTGTCCTCTGCATATTTCCTCGTGATCACTGGAAGTTTAATTGCTGCTTCAGCATCATTGATTGCCGGGAGGAATAAGGTTACACTAAAATCGATTCACGAGGAATCCCATTATCTAAATTGTTTATATTAGATAAGGTGCCATTTACTCTTAATTGAAATTTTGTTTTTTTTGTGAAGTTCGATAGAAACTGAAACATATTGCCCTGAATTCCAATTTCTTGTAGTTTTTGTAGAATGCGATATCTAGACATATTGCTAAAACATGTTGTTTGGTAAGGAAGGCCTCTTGGATGATGGTGTCAGTACTTGGTAAAGTCTTGGATGATGGTGTTAGATGTGGTTGAATGACCCGCTCTAAATCCAAATTGGTTATTGGAAATTATCTTATTTAGATCAAGAAACCATGAAAGTCTTCTGTTAATAATCTTCTCCATTATCTTGCACATATTGCACGTTAGGAAAATCGATCTGTAATAACAACTTTTTGTTTCGTCTTTTCCAGGTTTAGGACCTGGGATAACTATAGCGGTCTTCCATATTTCGGGGAATACATTTTTTGTCCATTTGGTT
>BLKR01017457.1:0-11593 GCA_011170035.1 Teleogryllus occipitalis
ATCCATCCTCAAATATATCTTCATTTCGAAGGTCTTTAATTAATGCTTCACAATGTGCGACCCATAATCTCACCATGGCGTTGTTCTAAAGCCTCACCCTCAATCGTTCTCTTATTTACCTTTTACTAGATTAGCATTAAACATAGATTAGTTATAATAAAACATAAAGTAGCAAAGCACAACTATTTGTGCGTAATTGATTGTAAATCGCGAGCAAACCTACATAAAATTTGCACGAAATGTAATACGCTCATCAAATTTCTTTGTCAAAGTTTTCTCATCAAAGTTCAAAGACTGCCACAAAGTTCTTTATCAAAGATATGTCATATAACTTTTATAGTGTAATACCGGCCAAAGCCGCCGTATGTTATATCTTTCCCATTCATGTCGCCAACAATGAACTTCTCAAAAACACATCTCAAATATCCATAGTTGAATATTATAACAACAAAACATCAAATTTTTGTAATAAATGTTCCTTCAAAATTCCGGTATTTTCTGTTTTTCTTTCATGTTTTATTTAAATACTATTATTAAGAGAGAAAACCTCATTGAGATAATTTCAATTAAATCAATGCAACTCAAAGAGCAAACGCTCGTGCGATTTGAAGAATAAACGCTAGTTTCTTTCTGTACTCAGAATTCGTCTTGTATATGAGTTAGGCCACGGGGATACCAAAATTTAAGAAAACGTTCACAGAATACATTTCTCCCTACAGTACATTACTCACAATTTTTAACTGTTTTTGACATTAAATGAAAAATACAGCGTCGTAATAGCGCCATGTCCGTCCTGACAATCATCAGAATTCAAAAGAAATTCAGAATGACAGCTCGTCAAACGAAGCGGGGGAAATTCAAATTTGCTATTTCAAAAATTGTAAAATTATCTAAAGTACTTATATTTTTAAACAATTGTACGTGATCTTTTTTAAAGGGCTGATTATTTGAAAGGAATATTTGAAGATCTGTTTTTGATGAACACATTTCATTAAGGAAACAAACTATCTTCAATACTTAAGTTGTAGGAAAACGCCGGAAAAAAATTGTTTTGTTGCATTTTTGGAAAAATTAAATACATGAACGAAAATCATCTCCGCCATCGTCTTATAGCGTCCATTACGCTATCCGGCAATAAAAGTTAACCAGAAAAGTTCATGCCATTTTTTTAATTTTTGAAAATGTTTCAGGGGCTTCTTGTAGAGTACCATCCAAAAATAAATTTTGATTTGAAATTCAGGAGGGCTCGACATCAGTCAGACCGCTTGCGGAATATCGACTTTAGAGAAAATTGCCTGAACAGTTTAGCCGCTAGCATTATTCACAGAGGAAACACGTTTTACCATTAATCTTTTTTTTTTTTTGTATTTACTACCCACCAAACCTGGCTTATAGCTACACCACATGTTAAAGGGTTTTTATTCTATATTTATCAACTGAATTTATCCACTTTTTTGACACCAGGGCCCGGAAATTACAGTTTTTGTGTCGAAAATTAGCCGATTTCCTCCGTAGAATTACGTAACTTTTTACTTTCTCGTATACCCACATACATACGGAGTAATATACGTAGTATAGAGAAAGTTATGTAATTCTCCGCGAAAAAAAACGGCGAATTTTCGGCAGAAAAAATGTATTGCCGGGCCCTGAAAACAAAGGAGTGGATAAATCCAGTTACTAAATTAAGAGAAAAATCTCTAACACGTGATGTAACCATAAATCCTGTTTTGTGGGTCTTTGATGCCAAAACATCAATTGAAAGCAAAACGTCAGTCTCTCTGCGTCTGTCCGTCTCTCCGTCCATCTGTGAACACTACTAGCGCCTAAACAGATCGTACGATCTTTTCCAAATTGAAAAATTCCTTGTCGATGTGATTCTAGTTGAAACTTTGAGATATTAAAAATCATTCTTTAAAATTTGAGGGTACATTACATGAAGCCGTCGGTCATTTTCAAAAGTTTCTCAAAAACGACCCCAATTTTTTTCTTTAAATTTCTTCTAATAATAGAGTAAAATACACCTATAAAGGCGACATACGTCCTATGTCCACTGTAAACTCTGAATTTTCGAAAATTGGAAAAGTTTGAATTTTTTCGGCGTTTTCCTACAACTCTAAAATTGAACACAGATTTTTCTTTCAAATGAAATTTGTTGCCCATAAATAATTCTTTCAATAAGGTCATATAATTTTTTTTGAAAATTACAGACAGACGAACAGACACAAGAACAGACACATCAACAGACACACTAAGTGCATACAGGTTTTTCGCCGACGTTCGATTTTTCTGTATCAACGACCCACAAAACATTGGTTTCGGGCAACACGAGTTAAAGGATTTTTTTTCTACATTTCACAACATTAGTTAACTCTTTTTACGTTACCAGGACCCGGCATTAACAGTTTCCCCATAGATTCTCAACAACAATTTTCGAATGTTGTTGAAATAATGCCTTTATTATGATTTTCCTATAGATTTGTTAAGAATACAAAGTAAAGAACAGAAGATTCCTTTCTTATTGTATTTCATTTCATATTGTTAATAAATCTCTTTTTAATATTTACTGATTATTTCACCTTTGAAATTGATTGAAAACTTTTGTTGAATAGAAACAATGAAAAACCATTTTTTCTTCCTTTCTGGTAACTATGTAGTAAGAAGAAAAGGTATTGTAATCATGCGCCGGGAGACGGGGATTTTTCGACAAAAACCTCTAAATTCCGATCACTGGTCACGACAAAAGTAGATAAATGTTATTCTTGTATATAGTGAATTACTTCAATACGTTTGTAGACAGAATCCATGTTTTGTAAGTCTTTGTTACTAAAAAATCTATTTACGACAAAACGTCTGTTTGTCCGTCTGTAGTTAACACAAGCATCTAAACGCCGCACGTTCTTTTTTAGTCAAATCTGTGATACATGAAAGTTTAAAATCATCTTTGTGAGGGACAAAAGTTATGAGAGTTTCTGTAGCATAGCAGGTAAGCGTACTGTTGAAGAAGCTTAGACACGTAAGATCGAATCTCATCCACGGCGAATTATTTTTGTGGGTAGAAACAATTTTGCGGTTAATTGTATAGTTATAATCATTCGTATCCATTATAAATATCACATAAAACATGTGTTTTGAGGCACCACTATTTATTTTAGTGTGTTAATGTCTTTAAGAATCACGTATAAATATGCCACTATTGCGATTTTGGCTTCAGAACGTCTGCACGCGCGCCCGTGTTGAGCTCTAGCGTTATCGCAACTTTCATCTGTGACGTAATTCAACCTTGGCCGTAGTCGCCGAAAGATAAGACCGGGAACGACGTCCACAGAGGGTTCTAAAGACCACGGCTTCTGATTGAAAATATTTCTTAGTAAAATGAGCTATGTAGTTGCGTGGGTTTTATGCGGTTGCATTATTTTTGTGAATTTGATATCTTTGACACATGTAGAACATTTCTCTAATAAAAATCTAAGTGCAATGAATATCACGTAACTATTCTTAACGTAATAAGTGTGCTTGGACAGCGTTTTGAGAAATACCGGTGATAGCTCAGTGCGGTCGAGCCAGACCTACAGACTACAGGGATCCGAGTTCAAATCCCAGTGACTCTGGAATTTTTTTACCTCCACGTGTAAAGAGTGACGTAATGCCGTAGGAGGAAGTGTCGAAATTTTCACAGAAAACACGTTTTGTAAGTAGCTAGTTCGAAAAAAGTGGATTGTTGGTATTGTTCTTTTATTTTCTATACACAAGGCTGTCAAAACGCTTGTTTTTTGAACCTGAAAAAGTGATTTTCCAAAAAACCTCTTTGTGAATCCGTCTTCGTGTGAGTAATTTTAGAGCCTAAAGTAAACACGATTTTCACCAAAATGGATATTCCTTGAACGATCTGGCTAATATTACGGATCTTCGAATTTGAAACGAATCTTTTAATTTTGAAGGTACTTTACACCAAACCACATCATATTTACATAATTTTCTCAAAAAGAGCTCCAATTTTTCTGTAAATCTATTTCTCGAAGCACAAGATGTTTAAAGGTGGCGTACGTTCAATTTTGGGCGAACGATCTGAATTTTCGAAAATTGCAAACAAATACCTATTAACATTGTCGAAAACAAATACTAACGCTAGAGATTTTTGTTTCATTGAATCTCTTTTTAAAAATAAATATTAAATTAATGTAAATTAAACACTCCACTCTCTCCTAGTAATGATCCACTCTTCACTAGTAATGATTGCTGCTATTGGGTCTAACCGCTTCATTATTCTTTGGAGTGCTACTGTTTTCTAAAAATTTTTTTCCAACAGTTTTATCTCAAAAGTACTGGATGAGAACAGTTGATATCTGGAGTTGAAGGGATGGTGTTAGCTCCTATTGTAGGCCTGATTCCTTGTGATTCCAGTGAAAAATCAGTAACTGCACTGAAACAGTAGAAGCTCCCGTCAATTGATAATCATAAGTGAATCACCATGTACTGGGTAGCGAGGAGAACGAGAAAATCTATATAAATTGTCACCTGCTCTTTCTTTCTCAGATAAACACTTGGAGAGTTTATCAGCATCAAATCGGAATTTTAGCGCCTTTGATGTAATATTAAACATAAACAAATCCCTTCCAGTTGTCTGCGTGTTAATTTTTAGTGTATCAAAATAGCCCCGACACCCGTATTACATTAGTCTCTTAAGTTGTATCATATTAGCCCCACAAATTTGAGGCTGTATATATCATGACACGATTAATATTATTGCATTATTTTAACGCAAAAAAGAATATTAATTCTTTCTTAATGATAACCTATTTTCAAAAATATCGTGTCATAAAAAATAACGAAGTAACATCAAAAGATTTATATCACGGTGGTAAAGTTTTTGACTGGAAAAATTAGGCATTTTAGTTTTGATTTTTTTCCTCCAAAATATTGTTACATTCTGAGTGTTTGCTATATGGTCATTATAATAGAATATATTTCCTATCATTTGTCATTTTCTTGTTAATTTTGGACATAAATAAATAACAACTCTTAAAGTGTAATACATTAATCCCAATTTTCTACTGTATAATATTAGCCCCGACTGATCTTTATAACATTGTCGAAAAACAATATGAACGCCAGAGATTTTTGTTTCATGAAATCTCTTTTTAAAAATAGATCTTGTATTAAGATAAATTGAACACCCTGTTTTTTTTAAACTGCAAATGCTTCACTTTCTTTTCGCATCGGAAAGGAGGTAACCTGGTGGTGAGGGGGAACCGTGTCAGGTGAGTTAACTTTAAAGACCTGAGTTCGAATCCCGACGAGTGAAAAATATTTTCTGCTGCAGTAGGTCTTTTCTTTTTGTTTCTTTTTTGCAGGTCCACATAGTCCGTATTGAATATTGCATAGCAATTACGAATAATACGTGAAAATATATGCTGTAGAGGCAACACTTGTTTTGAACATAACACACATTCTAAATAGTATGTATAGTAAGAAAAACTTTATTTAAGTGAGTAAACTTAGATCATTCACTTTGATTCTCTAAATTAAAACTTGACGTAACTGAGAACAGTGTCGTCATAAGAGTTATTATTATACATATATCCTTTATTTTTAAAATCTTAGGCCCCGAAACGCGCCTCGAATTAATTATTCATATAATAGCAATAGCTATTTATATATAGTATAATTTCATAATTATTTCCAAAGAACCGGAACGCCGTTCCGTCGCGTACCAACACAAATCAAGCCTTTTATATACAGGATATTCGGGGAAGAAATGTCGAATCTTCGAAAAATAGCTGTTACGACAATTTTAAGCTTATTTTGTCTAATAAACTACACGGATATTCCAAATGGCCAAGCCGCAATAAACATTCAAAAGTTGGTTTGGATATATGTTTTCTAGGCAACTATTTGCGTTGTAGAAGCATATAAACACTTCATTAATATCTAAATTGTTTATGATTAACAAAATAAATGAATACATTTGATCAGAAAGAAAAATTAACCTAGAAATAAAAAAGCAACCAATTTTCACAGTTCAACTGCTTTTTTATTTCTCGGTTAATTTTTTTCTGAACTAATATATTAATTTATATTGTTAATAATAAACATGTTACATGTTTCTGGTCTGTTTACATGATTCTAGAATGCAAAGTTTTGCGTAGAAATCATATTTTCAAACCAACATTTGCGCGTTTATTGCAGCTCAGCCATTCAAAATATTTATGTTGTTTATTAGACAAAGTATGATTAAAATTGTTTAAACAGCTTTTTTCAAACTCTAGATGTTTCCTTCCCCGATACTCTGTATATCCATGCTTCTCTAAAACCAAAAACAATAATTTGCGTACTGCAAACTAATTAATTAAACCCATGGCAGTATAACTGTTAACATAAGTACTGTCACACATCTTTCGGAGGATAAGGAGTAAAATTTAAAGAAACATTATAGTTCACGTGAATTTTGACAAATTGCGTCTTACTTTCTGTGATATTCAAATGGTAACATTATATTACAATATTCAATTGGTTAACAATTTCGGCTAAAGAGTCTTGTTTGATAATTCTCCAATTTCGTATTGTAATAAGATATCTTATGATACTCATGTCGTAAATAACTATTTGACAACTATTATGTTTAGTGTATGTGTCTAGCAGGTTTTGTATTATTCTGAGAAACTGGATCATACGAATCACGTTTACTACGTTATTCACACAGGAGCACATGGATCTCAAAAAAGTATTTAATAATATAATCCTTGCTGATAAATCAACGTTTTATTGATGATTTTAATTTTGAAAATTTTCATTAGTTTGGATGTTTAAATATAGGTATCACACGTAATTACATGTCTGTTAAACACGATAGCATTATATGAAGCAAGAAACATTGTTTTCCGTTTGATCATTCAACTTTATCAATCACTCAAAATTACTTTAATTTTCTCTGCTTATCAGTATTTTAATCTCAGATCTTCGATGAAGACATGAATCAAATAACATCGTAGATATTTGAGTGTTTTAAAAATAATAACGTGAATAAATGCTTATATTTATTGAATTGGTTTTATAATAACCTGTAAAAACATGGGTTTTCTGTTGGTTTTGGGGATGTTGAAAACATTCAAATAGTAAAGGCAATGTTAAGCTGGTGACCTTTAACATTGTTTATTTGATATTTTTCTTAGGGATAGTTTATAATGGTTAAACGTTTTCAAAGAGTGCACCTTAGATACCTCGAATGGCCCGTTTCCGTTTAATAAACCGCTGTTGTCTAATAAGTCGCTAATAGTCTGTGTTGGGAAGGTCATATCACTTGACCACCAAGTTCGTTCTATGTATTTTCACTGGGAAATGCTAGTGCATTGATATTTACTAAACTGTAAACAAACGCTAAATCTCTTTGAATTGTTATAACATCTGTTTTGCTTTCTTTTAGTAATATCAACTCGTTTTACCAAATACGTGAGTTTGTTATATTTTTACACGCTACAATAATTTAATTTTACAAGTATTTATTTTCAAGCATTTAGGAATTCATGAAATTTCATTGAAACGTTCGCCAATCTAAAAACATTTTAAATGTATATTAAATATATAATAATGTTGTTTAAAAATATGTATTAACAATGCGTAGATTTAGCACATAAAGCTCTGATTTGAATATTATACAATGAAATCATCAAATTAACAGTTTTAGAAAGGAATGATAAATTGAATTGAAAATATTAATTTAAAGTTTATATACGTTTATTTAGAAATTTCTATACTTGTGTAAATATTGTCATGTGTGATTCTACTCATGTGATCTTTCAAAACACAAAATTGAATATTTCTGTATTTGAAAACCTTAACACTACCTTCATCCAATCCAGTGCAGTTTATAGCAAACAGCTAAGCAATATGTTTCCCTATTTTTTAATGGTAATGGTTAAACAAGAGGAACAAATAGTTTCTGACTCTCGGTGTTAACAGGGGACTTAAAAAAAATTAATAATACAGTTATTCGGTTGCTCAACATCCCTTTGATAGAAAAACAGAAACAATTGTTTGGGCGTAATGCACCTTGAAAAATATTTTTTATAATCAATTCCTTTCCTATTTGATAAACATATCGACTTGCAAATTGTAGGACTTATAAGAGAATATAAAAACCAAATAAAAGTTATGCTCATACTCGCCGTAAAAATACGAATTTAGCATAATTAAATTGGCCACAGAATTTGTTTACAAGCAAGTGCATTTTAAGCGTATGTGGCATGCAAAAGCGCGGCATTGGAGAACTGTTTTTCAGTATGCCCATCCCACGCTATTCTGCTAGCGCGAATGAATTAAGCGCAAACAAATGGGGTCTACTAAGATGTTAATTTCTTATAAACAATTACATATATCTCGAGAACGAGATATAATATCACCGAACGGATTCCGGAATTTTGCATCACATTTAAACGCCATTCAGATTAGACAATAAAAAAATTTGCAACAATTGAAAATTTATAAACAATTTCCAAATTTTGCAAATCTAAAGTGGGGAGAATCTCCCGATGTCCCAGAACCAAAAACAGCGAATTAACAATTTTGCAACAATTTATAATTTTATAAACAAATTCGAAATATGCGTTAGAACGGCCGGGAAGGCTCCGCAAACTGTGCCTGAAATGAATATCTCAAAATAGAAGTTTGTCAGGAGTTACAAATCGATTACTAAAAGTTAGAATAATTGTTGTTAAAATTATAAATATTTACTGGTCTATAGACAATCATTCTGGACGGAAAACCCCACTTAGAAATATTTTTTAGTCGTGGCGTACGCGCAGGCAAACTATCTCCTTCGGCAGGGAAATATGACGATATTTCCGTCTCGTACGTAAACGAACTAGTCCCCTCCCCCTGAGACAGTGTTCTTTCTGCCCCTTTGGATGTTGCACCAATCACAGACAACTGTGGTTCTACCTGCTAGCGATTGGTCAACGCGTCCCTCCCCCTGCCCTCCCCCAGGCCGAGGGGTGTCCAAGTTTGTCGGCGCGGTGTGGAAGATGGGTGTGGGAGAGGGTACATTAATTTTACGTGATTCAAAATTTGTGTAGCTCTACAAAAAAAAGCTCATTTATTTTCGCGTTCAAAATTGTACTGACTCGTTACCACACATTTCTTCTCTGAGCTGGTACAATATTTCGTGCAGCCATCCGCAACTTTGTGAGATATGTTCTTCTTTTGTAGGAACTGCACACTCGCGCGGCGCTATCACTCGAAGGGAACTGTTCGAGTTCGTGCGTAGAGGAGTTGGCGTTCAGGAAGTCACGACACTTGAAAACAAAAATTATTTATTTAATTACATTATATCACGATTGGGACTTGACAAAGTGTCGAAGTCAACTGAGGAGGAAATTCACAAGAAAATCAGGACATTTTTTTACAATCTCGCAAAGCGTTGGAAACAGTGTCACCGAGTAGAAACAAAGCTGTCTAGTAAATTTTCTGCATGGCTCAGTAAAGAGTTCAGTGTTTCCGAATGTTCAAAAACCCCCACAACGCGACGAGGAAGGCCTAAGAAGCTCTTTCACGAAAGCAGCGAAAGAGGAAAAAAGGGAAAGGTCAGCGACATGTTATCAGAAAGAAGCTCCTCTGAATCATTTGCCGCTCAGCCCAGTTTCAGATTAAGTGGTCAAAGGAATGTTGCCGATGTCATAGAACAGGCGTCAACTAGTACTCCTAGAACCCTGGGTAGAATGAAGCGCGCAGCAGAACCTAATGTAGCACAGCCAGAATGCTATTCACCAGAAGAAGCACTAAGTTAAATATTAGACATGAAAATGACTCGCAACGCATACATAACACTAAGAGAAGGGGCGCTCAGAAAAAAATGTACACTCTGTCCTCCTTACTACAAAATCTTGGAAGCTAAAAATCAATGTTATCCGGATAATTCGGCTGTTATTTTAACTGATTCTTTGGCTCAAATTAACCTTCCGGACATTCTTGATCTCACTTTAATGCGTTTGTGCAAACCCAGGAAATCATTACTAATATTTTGAAAATTTGTGATGGAAAAACTGAGAAAAACCTGCAAATGATTTGGAAATGGGGTTGTGATGAAAGTGGAGGTCACAGAACCTAAAAGCAACATTTCTCGGAGAGAGAAACAGTTGCGTCAGACGCGGATATGTTCATTTCAAGCGTTGTCCCTCTGCAAGTGTCCGCAAGAACAGTACAATCTGACGAAATTCTCTGGGACAATCCTAGAAAATATTCTACTCGGTACTGCAGACCGCTCCGTTTCCAATTCATCAAAGAAACGTCCGCAACAATCAGGGAGGAGTTTCAGCGGATAGAGAAGGAGATAACACAACTCAAACCTACATTTGTAACAATTGGTGAATACAAAATTGAAGTAAAACACGTTTTAATCAAAACAATTGTAGATGATAAAGTTTGCTCTAGCTTAAAAAATAGCTTCTCTCAGCAAGTGTGTTATATTTGTGGTGCCTCGCTAAAAATTATGAATGATTTAGAGGAATTTGAAAAACGCGAATGCAAGAAAGAAAGCTTTTCCTTTGGTCTTTCTCTTCTCCACGCTCGTATAAGGTTCTTGGAGTGCTTATTGCACATTTCTTATAAATTGGAAGCTAGGAAATGGAGATCAGTTGTAGAAAAAGAAAAGGCAGATGTTGAACGCAGGAAAAAAGAAATTCAGACTAAAGTTTGGAGCGAGATGCATTTGATTGTAGATGTGCCAAAGCAAGAAGGTGGAAACTGAAATGACGGTAATACCGCACGGCAGATCTTTGAAAATCCTGAAAAGTCATCTGAGGTAACAGGAATTGGCTGTGAACTAATCGAGAGGTTCTCAACTATTCTCTCTGCCATGTCAAGTGGGCATCCAATAAATCTGCCGTCATTCAGGAGTTACGCTTACAAAACAGCAGAATTGTATGTTAGTCTCTATCCATGGTTCCTTATGCCTGTCACACTGCTCCATGAAATTTACTAATACATTTAGGAAAAGCCTTCACAAATATTCATGTAAATTAATACTATTAGCATTAACCATCCATAAGGCGCAAAGCGGCACGCAGTTTGATGTAGATTAGACATGGTTTCACATAACCAGAATTTTACTCTATTTTTTATTCCAATCTTTGTTTTGTAGTTTATGCTTTAATTACAAAACATATTTCAAAAGAAATATTTTAGGATTATTTCAAATTGAAGAAAAAGATAGTCAATGAAGTGTCTTAGATAATCAGACTACTTTTCGTATTATTCCACGTCCTTTACTAAGTATATTTCGAAGGCGCATCTCTGAATGCTGCATGCGCCTGCTCGTGAGGGTGCCAATAACGAGGATGGTGAAAGTTAAAAGATGTTTATTTAGTGTTACCTCATTTTGTTTGGCCAAAGAGTGATTGCCACTTATAATCGCGACAAACATCTACACTCAATTTTTTTCGCTAAATATTGATACAGTGCAACAGTCAGAATAGTCGTTATTCGTGTATCAGCTTATTTAGATTAATCTTCTAAGTGTCTAAGCCAAATTTCGCATTTCTAGGCCCTCCGGATTTCGAGAAATGATTTTTGTCCACCTAGCGAAGCAAAATTGATCACTGTG
>BLKR01017459.1:0-11568 GCA_011170035.1 Teleogryllus occipitalis
GCAATTGTCTCGCCGGAACAAGCTCCAAACTCCCGACCGGTCTCCCGGAATATGTGATAGTGTGGTGCATGTTAGTGCAAGTGTGTGTGTAAGGGGAGAGGATAGGACAAGGAAGAGGAAGGACACCGTTTGGTAGGATACTGCTCCGGCATTCGCCTGGTATTAATCGGAGAAACCACGGAAAACTACCGATCAGAGCAGCTGGCCGCTAGAATTCTCCTCCAGACAGCGACTGAATTCGACCTAGCTGAAAAGCTAGTGTCGAAAATCCTGCCGCCGTCAGGACTCGAACCTAGGACCTCCCGGTTAGAGGCGCTGCAGTGTCATCAGTTGATGCACTGAGCTACCGCTACTGTACTGCTCGGGCATTCGCCTGGTGTTGATCGGAGAAACCACGGAACACTACCGATCAGAGCAGCCGACTTTCTCAACTGCGTCGGCTCTCTTGTACACCCCGCTGAGCTGGACAATAGGGAGATTCAACGCGCACTGCCCTCCCAAATAATACGCATCCATCTTTCCTTACCAGCCAAATATAGTGTTACCGTAAGCTCAGTGCTTTGGAGTTGTGAAAAATTGCAACATGCGACTTGTAAATGGCGGCTGTTTGCGGGCGCAGTCCCGGTGACTTGGGTGTTTGGGAAAAGTGTTTTTTTTAATTTGTTACGTCTACAACTTGACGCAACACGTCTCCAAGTCCCTTAAGGGGGGGCATTGAGTGCTTTGCGCTGGGGAGTAATCCTCCATTACTAACATGTCACGTCGCAGTCAGTTGTCAAGAGGACCGCCAGGTAGCATCTCCGCGTACATGCGTCCTGTTACGCGCTCCTGCGTCACTACCCAGCGGCCAGAATTGGGAAGGAATAAGAATAGGGGTGGGGTTTAGGGCACTTCACAGGGGTTGGAGTAGCCCCTGTGAAGCAGCCAAACTAGATTTGTTAAAACAAATTTCACATGAGATTCGACCGGAATCGAACCCGGACCTCAGTGGCGAAAGGCTAGCGACTTCGCTATGCACCACTAGTTTCCTTGCAGGATGTGCAGATAACTATTGACGAGATTGTGAACTCAATCTCCAAACACGTTTCCTCGCCTACATCTACAGTAGTGTACAAAACCAATTACGCGATGAAAGGAAGTTTCTTCCACCATGACCTACACTGTAATAACTGCTTGTTTGCATCTGGCTTGCATATTCCTATTCTAGAATTTTGTGGCCGCTCCCCCTCATAATCGTCTCTGCAGACGCTACAATTACCATTGATTTTTTGGTAGATTGCTGGTTCCCAACTCACCCACAATAAAGCACAGTTCACGTGGATGGCAAATCTGCGGAGCAAAGGAATGCGCTACTCTATATCTAGGGATTCTACCTCAGGCCCGCCGCTAGCGCGCTCCCTCTGCCGCCCCCGGGGGGAGATTCCATCCCGCAGTGTCAGCGCGGCTTCCATCGAGGTCGATTTGACCACGACAGTGACGACAAACAAACAAAGAAGACTCCTCCATCACTTGCCCCACGGACCGAAGTTTTATCTTTCACCATATCATGATGTAAAAAAGTTCAAGAAAACAAGAAATGTAGTTAAATATTAGCAAAATGCTGGATGGTTTCAAAAGTTCTAGTAAGCTGCATGGTATGCTCAAACGTTTTCGAGAAAATTAGGCCTAAAATTTTATTATGCTTATTAGGACTCATTTTAGTTAATCTGTGCTCCCTTCCAAATTTGGACGGATGAATGAGTTCTGATGAAATGAGGGGTTTAGATATGAACGACGTTAAGTGACAATTTTTGCTGAAATTGAGGTATTTCCAGAATCGATAATGATTTTCTGGACCCGTTGTGGTGTCGTTCTTTTGGATGAATGCACTCTCTAGTTATTCTGTTGTTGTCGGATTTTCTCAAAGAATCAGTAGCAAAATTTTCTCGAGGAATCAGAACAAATGTGAATAATTTGGAATCAATGTAGTCTCTGTTCATTTTTTCCTCTTTTTTAACAATGAGGTATACATCTGGAAACAGTGAAAAACTATCTCAAAATTCACTTTGGGGGAAAAAATGAATCAGTTATTGTTCCTTGAGTTCATGTAGTGGCATAACTAAGAAAATACGTATAGGCATAATTAAAGATTTTTTTTATTGAAATAAAATAATACTGTAAACTACAGATGTGATAACCACCACTTGGCGATTATTATTAGCACGTTTTACTCTCTCTACGAAGTAATAAGAAAGAAAACTCGTTTTGTGGTATCTGATACAGAAAAAGTGGATTATTCTTGCTCCTATTTGTAATAAACTACTTACTCAAATACGTAGTATTACTCAGAATCCACTATATGTGGATCTTTGATACCAAAAAATTGGTTTTCGGCAAAAGGACGAAAAAATCTGCCCGCCCGCCCGTTCGCTCGCTCACCCGACTGCTTGTCTGTCAATCTATCTGCACAGGTGACTAAGAACAATGCAAGCGCCGAAACAGTAAACAGGATTTTCATCAAATTTGATCCCGATCAATCTAGTAGCTGATGTCGTGGTCCTTTGAATTGAAAAGGAGTATTTTACTTTCTCGCTACGGAGTAGAGACAAAGTTATGTAATGCTGCGCGAAAAAACGGCAAATTTTCGGCAGAAAACTCTTATTACAGGGCCATGATAACGAAAAAATAGATAACTCCCGATGCTAAATTTAGAAAAAATTCTCTAACGCATAGTGCAACCAGAACTCATGTTTCGTGGACCGTTGATACCCAAAAATAGATTGACAGCAAATTTTCTGTCAGTCCATCTGTGAACAATGCTAGCGACTAAACCATGCAGCTAATTTTCTCCAAAATTGGATATTCCTCAATCGATCTTGCTGATGTTGCGGGCCCTTGAATTTGAAATTGATATTTTAATTTTGGAGAGTACTATACAGAAAACCCCTGGGACATTTTCAATTTTTAAAACAACTGGCTCCATTGATTTCGATTAAATTGTGTCGTTCGATAGTGTGAAGGACGTTTAAGAAAATGGTGGTGGTCTCACGTTCGTTGAAAATCCTTATTTTTCGAAAATTGCAAAAGTTCAAAAGTTTTTCAGAGTCTTCCTACAACAAAAATATTAAAGATGCATATATTCTCCCATAATGAAATCTGTTCCTTAAAGATAGATTTTGAAATACGTTAATGCACAATAATTCGAAAATATGAGTACTTTTCTCGTAATTTTGCGTGAAAACACAGGCGAGAAAGCATATGGTGTTTTTTTTATTTTGGGGCGTATTTTACATGCAGCGTCAACGACATTTTCGATATATTTCGACAAAAATGGCTCCAAATTATTTCTGTAAACGTGAAAGCCACCCAAAAATATTCAGTTTCTACAAAAAAGTGTTCTCTAAAAAATTTCATGAGTTTGGTGGAAGATTTAATATTTCTTGTGGAGTAGATAGTATAACTTGGAGGATCTTCGTTCATTTAACTGTTTATTTAGAAATATTACCTTACTTTTTGCTCTCGTTTCGTCTAGACAATCCAAACCTCATTAGACCGAAGTCAGAAGAATTATTAATTAGTTTGAATTCCGTTCTAATGAGATGCAGCTTGTGTAGACGAAATGGCAGCAAAAAGTATAAATATTTCTATAAAAAACAACGTCGTGTATGTGTGCAAAAATGTCTATTCACCCAGTGATACGATCTATTACACAAGTAATGAGGGGATCAATGACTATTCATGTTACCAATTTTATACAGATTAATCGCCCTGAAAATGTTTCTTCAGCATTGTTTTGTATTAAGCTAATGTTGAAACAAAATAAAAATGATTACATTTTCTAAAATTTTCACACTTCAAAATAGCAATTTTACACTCTTTTGAAGCGGCTTTCAACTTGACGTGATACCAATAAGTATAATCTAAAAAATATAAGCGTACTATTCATTTAACAGAATGGAGATGTAAAGGCACAGGCAAAAATAATCTATGTTCTTCACAGATTAAATTTGTTTTTCAATACGAAGCCAGTAACTCTTCAAACCACTTTAAAATACAACACGTTCGTAAAATGAAGAAAGACCATTTCATCAGTATGGAATGTGAACACGAGAAATAATTAGAAGCAGAGCGGGGTCGAGTCGGTGTGCTCATCTTTCGAAGTATAGAGAGCGATTTATATATCGATAATTACTTAGGAGTTTTCGCGAAACACGTAGTTCATTCCATATTTCATGTTTATTCTTCAAATCGTTACCATTTCGAATATAAATCCTTCTCTCACAACGTGACGTAAATACATAACAAAGTAGTACATCAAAGGAAGTCGCTGATATTTCCTTCAAGGTGATGCAATCATCTCGAGCTAGTGCAAGTGACATTGCGATTAATCCATGCATATTATGGGCTACTTTTGATCAATATTGTATGTCGTTTCGTAATTTATCGTAGTTATTTATCTTTCTGTTTACTTCTGGTGTGCGTTGTAACACATGAATGGCTAATATTCTTGTCAGCAAATTAAATTTAATGTGGAAATTATTCAACAACAAAATAAAATAATGATGAAATTAGATAAGTGAACGATGTAGTCAACAATGGCTAATCTCTTCATCCAATATTTTTCGATAATTGCGCTTGATCTCGCAAAGGGTTTAAAGCAACAAAATTCAATGTTAGACGTTTCTCAAAAAAATTCGACACGATGTTCGACCCCATACTTCTTTCTAAGAAACTCCCAAAACAACGTATAAACTAAAAATATATATTACGCCAGTTTAGATGAATTTCCGAATTGTTCGGAAAAGACTCGTGCACCTTCCATAATGCACCCGTTAACATACATATTTAAACATTCTTATGTACCGAAATATTTCTAGGTGCTGTATTTACAAAAAGCCGAGCCAATGACGCTCTTAAAAAGGTAACAAAAATGAAATTCAAGCGTACTGATCAATTTCTCTTTCGTCAGTTTTTCAAAAAATATTACAGCTATGTTTTTGTACGTACGAAGGGAAACCTTTCTCAGGCAACACGAAGAGTTTTCATATTGCCACTATGGATAGATAAAATGAAACTCTGCGGTAATAGTGGTATTCCCTTTTCCTAAATACGTCGCTTCATCAATAGATCAAAATGAAGCACTTGTTGGAATTGTTTATATCTTTCAAAAGCATTTGAAGCCATTGATCATAATATTTTACTTTCCAATTTACCTTCATATGGAATTTGTGGTATTGCTCTAGATTGGTTATGTTCGTTCCTTAAACAGAAAATTCAGAGAATAGAAATGCAGTACTGGAATGAAAGAGCATTATTTCATCTTTAACTCATTAAATCACCTATCCGATTCATTGCCAATTACACATGGAATCTCCGAGGATTAGAATTTAGACCCTTTTCTTTTCCTCCTAGTATACATAAACGATATGGTGTCGTCGATTCTAGCAATTCCATCAGACATTTCAACTATTATCAGAATGATGACTGACAGATACCCTTATCTTACTGATCTGTCTATTAAAAACAGGTTTACTAGAATAATTAAGAAACTAAGAAATAGTTTACCTTTACAGAAAACAGCGAACACTGATACCAGTCTGGAAGCTCACAATTCATTGAATAGTATAGTTTAATGAAAAATATGGAAAGATTCACTGAAATTATAAGTATTTACAACATTTAAGATGTACGCTATTTTGCAATGGAACATAAATAGATTTTTTTATGGGCGATAAAATCTTGAATTACTAATGCTGTTACATAATCCTGCCGTATTATGTTAACAAGAGACCAATTTTAAGAATGATTTCAAAGGATAAATTAAACATATTCATTGTTTTAATACAAATGAAACAAGTTCTAACCATGCTAGTGCTGGAATAGATACATACGTGAACAATAATTTTTTAGGTAGCTTTTTAACAACTGGGTCATACAGCGACAAATGTTACTGTTTAAACTGTGGGAAGAATAGTATGGACAACACGAACATACACAAGCAGTCATGCCTGAGGTGGGATTCACACCCGCGATCCTTCGAGTCGAGGCAGCTACGGCCCTTAGTCTTCTTAGTGATCTCGGCTATTCAAGCCGGCAAGAACCTCTTTGATGAAGAAATTAATATTCAAACTTAGAAGCACTGCCATTAAAATAAGTGCTCCTTTTTATTATTTGTATAATATCTAGTACACCAATAAGAGCTATAATTTAATGCTGATGAGCTCAATGATATTGTTATCAAAACCGTGGAGACATTAGGTGACTTCAATAGCCCTTATGGGTATGTAGGACTCTGTGCGTTCGAGATTAATGATTTAGATGCAATTGGGAACTATTGCAACATTACGAGCCAGGTAACTGGTACGCATTATCACTACATAGTAATTGGTTGAGTATCATAGCGCCCGATGGCTATTCATTGTACTTTCACTCTGAAATATGTAAGAGTATCATTACATTAACAAGTCTTTACCAAGAAGAAAATGTGTCCAAAATTCTCTATCATGGCAGGCTTAATGTCTTATGTAAATGTTAAATTAAATAATTGACTTTAACACAAATTGATAACAGCAGACTTAAGTTATTTTATTGTTGCAAGTACAACAAGCAGTTAAGGAAATAACCAGATGCACACGTAAGACTGTGTTGACAACAAATTCTCTTTTTGGGATTTCTTAATGAACTTCAACATGCCGTAGCGATTTTCCATAAATAATTCAGTAACGTACTATCACTAACGAATGTTTCCGCAGGAAAAATATATTTAAAATGGATAGATTATTTTTTACGATTTAAGCTTCATTCTATGCAACACATTTGCAGCCCCCAAAACCAGGGAATAAATAATGAATTACTAATTACAAACTAATTTTAGCTAAAGCAAGATAAATGAAGTGCACCATGTTCCAAAATTCCAGCATGTACAAAACGCGTAAAACATTCTTTTTTAAATATTAAACAGAGAGATATCATAAATTTACGGTTTGACGGTTTAGGTTGGCTTTTGTGTCTAGTTAGTGAACATATCTAAATATAATACATTTGGAAGAGAATGCTTGTCTCCGGAAACAAGAAGTAATTAATTCAGAACTGAAAAACAAGGGAAATTGCCCATGATCTGTGCATGCAATATCTGCATAAAATTATAGGTTTCTTAAAGAAATAAAACATAATGAAATGTATTATATGAAAAATATATGTATTTATGAAGTACAAATGTAATTTAACTTTTGAGTTCTATTATTTCTAAAGAGAAAACTAGTATTTACCGCATGCATCTTAATATTGGCTTATAAAAGAAATAAATGATAAACTGCATAAAGATGTAACGCTTGCAACATACATTTGGCTATTTGTGGTATTAAGTCGATCGAAGTTGCGCGCAAGTGTGCACTCAGAGTTAGCGAGCGTGCTACAATTCACAACAATAAAAGATTCAAGATGCAAATGAGACTTTCAGAATCAGCCAGAGTGTATTTCCAGTCGCATCTTTAAAGTCGAGAGAGAATCTGATCCTCTCACTACAGATCTCGTGAACGAAGCTCTTGTTTCAAAATTTTCAAAGCTATAGGCCTACTGTGACGTACTAGAGTGAAAAACACAGACGACTGTTCTGATTGAATAAATACAATACCCTCCCATGCCGGGGGTGAGAATTTTTTTTCGCAGCAAAATATGCCCAGGAAAAAAATTCTGCTAAGTTACCTGGTCGTGAGACCTCTACATCCTAATTTTTATATGAACATGAACATAATTATACCAAAATATCAAACCCTATTTAATCGAAATGTGTGAAATAAATCTCTGGGCTGTCCCCCTCCCTTTTCACCTAAGCTATGTTGCCAGTACATTTAAACCTTACTCCTATATACATAAATATACATAAGTATTCTTGACGCATCTTGAATTACATATTATCCTGAAATACAAACATTTACTTTACATTGAAATATTACATAATAATTCTTGACGCATCTTGAATTACATAAGATCCTGAAATACAAACATTTACTTTACATTGAAATATTACATAATTATGGAATTCGTTATATACATCATGTGCCGTTCTTAACTGAATTTATTGACACATGTATGTATCTACATATAAAAATATCCAAAAAACAACAAAACAATTTTACCCTTGAATTTACAAAATTATTTACATAGAATTTCACCGACATTTATACATGTCATGAACGTGCGTGTTCCCTATTCTCGCCGGTGGATCAATTCACATCATCAAACATGCGACTAAGTGCATCTGCATTAACATTTTCTGAGCCCTTTTTGTGCCTGATGCGTAAATCGAGGTGCTGGATTAAAAGAGACCAGCGTAATAATCTGGGGTTTTTGCCGGCCGTATTACGCAACCAGACCAACGGATTGTGGTCGGTTTCGACCTGAATTGTGGCCTGCCCGTCGAGATAAATTTTAAGTTTATCCAACCCCCAAATCAGCGCTAAACACTCTAGTTCTGTGGTGCCATAATTCATTTCGGCATCATTTAATTTACGGCTTAGAAAAACGACTGGTTGTTCTACTCCCTCTTCATTTACTTGGTAGAGAACCACGCCTAAACCTCTCCGAGAAGCATCTGCCTGAACTCGAAATTCCTTGTTATAATCAGGTGCATATACCGCTGTTTTTTCACTGAGAGCTTGTCGCAGCTCATTGTAAGATCTTTCACATGCCTCTGTCCAGACGATCTTACCCTGGCGTTCGCGCCCACGCAGCACATCGGTCAGCGCCGCCGCCTTCTCCGCAAACCCTGGTATCAAACGTCGATAGTATCCTACCAAACCGAGCAAAGAACGTACTTGTTTCTTTGACTCTGGTCTGGGAAAGTTCTGGATTGCTTGTATCTTGGCTTCGGCCGGCCGCAATTTCCCGTTACCGACTACGTATCCAAGATATTTTACGTTAGCCCGCGCGAACAAACACTTGCGCGGTTGCACTGTCAATTTGGCGGATTTTAATATTCGAAAGACCGTCTCTAGGTGTCGAATGTGTTCTTGCCAAGTGTTACTGAAAACCGCGATGTCATCAAGGTATGGTACCGCGAATTCTTGGCATTTATTCAACAAGGTGCCCATAATACGACAACATTGATAGGGACCGTTCTTTATTCCGAAAGGTAATCTAAGTGGCCGGTACGTGCCGAAACTGGTCACGAACGCCGAATACCTTTGTGCCCTTTCCGTAAGACCGATCTGCCAAAAACATTTGCAAAGGTCCAGTACACTTATAATTTTAGCTGCAGCTACCTGCTCTATCCGTTCTTCGAGATTGGGTAACGGAAAGTATTCGGTCTTAATAATTTCGTTGAGGCGCCTATAATCGATACAGGGCCGTGGTTTTTTGCCCGGTGCTTCAACCAATATCATGGGAGACGTATAATCACTCTCCGCCTCCACAATGATATTGTCGCGAAGCATTCTATCGATTTCTTCCCGTAATATCTTAGCCTGCCTCGGCGATGTACGGTAGGGTACGCTTCGAACCACTTTGCTAGTATCAGTTAACTCGATATCCATAGTTGTGATATCTGTCAATCCGGGTTTCTCACTAAATATAGACCTGTACTTACAAATGACCGTTTTCAGAGCGTCGCGAAACTCCGGTTCGACCTCAGTCCCGCTCAGCATTTCTTCCGCGTCAAAGTCGCAACAATCCAATTTAAGCGCATAGCGATCTAGCGCGTCTTCGTCACCTGCGTCTGTCACCGTCGTAGAACTAAGCACATTTAAGTACTCTGTCCGCTGGTGGTATCTTTTAAGCATATTAATGTGATAGACGCGGGGTTCCTTCCGCCCCGGCATCTGGACCACATAGTTATGCTCCGAAATTTTCTCGCGAATCTCGCCCGGCCCTATCCACTGAACCGCGAGCTTCCGCGTCCTGTTAGGTGCGAGAACCAACACCTTCGCGCCTATCTCGAAAGTACGTGAGACCGCCTTCCGGTCATACCACACTTTACGTTTCTGCTGTTCTTCAGCCATTCTATTGTGAGCTAGGTCACGGGAGCGTTTCAAACGCTTGATTAATTTGAATACATGCTCAACTACAGAATTTTCTTCACCTTCCGCAGTTCCCGCAAGCCTTTCATAAAGAAGTGTCATGGGGGTACGGAGATTCTTCCCGTACACCAATTCGGCAGGAGAGAAACCTAATGATTCGTGCACACTCGTGCGCAACGCGAACATAATAGCGGGAAGTTGGCATTCCCAATCCGTCCCCGCCTCCAAACACAGAACCTTCATAAGCCGGTTCATGGTTCGATGCATTCTTTCGACTGCGTTTGATTGAGGATGATACGGCGAACTTCTCACCAGTTTAATGCCAAACCGCTCGGCGAATTCCGCTGTCAAAGCACTCGTGAAGCAAGTGCCCTGGGCGGTTTGCAATTCGCGTGGAAATCCTATTCTACTGAATAATTCTAGTAATGCCTCAATTACAGTGACCGAAGTTAGGTCCCGTATCGGAATAGCCTCGGGATACTTCGTGGCTAAACACATCGCCGTTAAAATAAACTTGTTTCCGGTGACCGATTCTGGAAATGGGCCACACGCGTCGACATTCCCTTTCTCGAATGCCTCGCCCGTTATAGGAACAATTTTCAAAGGCGCGCGAAGTTTTTCGCCGCCGTTTCCTACTCGTTGGCAACTGTCGCAACTACGCACATAGTTTTCAATATCCTTATAGCAATTCGGCCAGAAGAAATATTTGGCCATGGCATCTTTGCTTTTTGTGACCCCCAAATGGCCGTGAGCAACTTCATGACAGAGTTTTAAGATCGTGCCACGATACACCCGCGGTATTACTAACTTAGTGAACTGCTCTCCGCGCTTACTATGCCGGACACGAAACAATAGGCCGTTTTTCATAACATAATCGCGCCGATCCGTCTCGGGTCCTTCCGCACGCTCAATCAACGGCGCGAGCTCCTTGTCTTGTTTCTGAGCTGTAGCAAATTCGGTGGGGTCCAAACGAGCCAAAGCAATGCTACCGAAATCTAATTCAGATTCCTGATCGTTTGATTCCGAGTTGCCCGGGGCGTCGACCTCGCCCTGACCAGCTCTATTGTCATCCTCGGTTTCCTCCGAAGCGGTTACCTGGAACGCGTCCTGATCTCGGCCGTTTCCTGTACTCTCGGCAGGCTCTACCGCCTCTATTGTCTGGGGCCCTTCCGCCCTTACGCGCTCAGCAACTGCTTGCGCCCTAGTCCGCACAGCGCAGATAGGCTGTGGTTCTAAGAAATCTTGCTTTATTTCTTTCAAAATCGTAGCAGAACGATTACTAAAAATGTAATAAGGCAAGTCGCAATTCTTCGCGACTGCGGCCTCTGTAACAAGAGTACCGAATGGCCCTACAATCTCTACCTTGGCTACCGGTAGGTTTTTCGGCGCTTCGTCCAGGGGCTGCTGAACCCATACGGACTCGCCGGTGTATTGTGTCGGCGTGACGTGCTTTGCGTTGATGACGTCGATCGTGGCCCCCGTGTCACGGAGAAAGGTTACAGTTTCGCCGCAAATTTGGCCAGAAAATGTGTGTGGAGACAATAACTCTGGCGCACTAGCGTCGGCCACGTGA
>BLKR01017460.1:0-11558 GCA_011170035.1 Teleogryllus occipitalis
AAGGCTAAATGCACCGAAAAATACTTATAGGAAAAATCAATAGATCGCAGCACTATCACACGGAATTTACTAGATCGATAACGTCTGAACAAATTGTCCGAATTTCGATCTGTAAACGGCATTGGACTCCTTTTTAAAATAGAATTCACGCTACGATGCCGTTTTTTCAAAAAATATTTCCAAAAAAAATTTAAAATGATTTCTCATAGTTCCGGGAAGAAATTAAAAAATGTGGGCTTATAGCGCGATGACGACGTGCTTCCTGAATCCAACGCCGTATCAATCATGCAAATCGGATGAATAGGAGCGGCGTAAAGTGAAATTTCGGAAAAACTACCTGACCCCCCCCCCTTCCCGCTTCACGCTTGCGTCACCTTTTGGAGGCTCCCTCGACGCGGCCGAACGGCCAAACCCGGCGGCCTCAAGAGGAGGGCGGCACGGGAGGAGGCCGTGCTCTCAGGCAGGCAAGCCGGGCAGTCGGTTCGTCCTTTTTCGTCCCTTTCAATCTCAATATATTTTTCTCCACTTATCAAACTAGTGATGCTGTAACACAACCAAACGGTCTCATATCATCTGTAATAGTCGTATAAAACTATATATCTTGTTCACATATTTCCGTCTTCCTTCGAATACCATCAAAAAGTTATTTGAGGCACTACTCAAAATATCAATTCCGATTTGGAAACTGATTCAAAAAGAAAATTGAACTAATTGTGTAGATATCACCAATATTCCATGTCCTAACATCTTATTTTACATACATTTTACTTCTAAGATCTTCCGTTATCATTCCACTACCAGAAAGAATGAGCCGAAATTACGCAAGAGCTCTTTTATCCTGCGACTCAATTTTTGATCTCAAAACGGCGTTTGTCTCCTTGATAGACTTCACCTGATGAATCTGTTTTCCCAAGTAAAATTTTAAAACTGTTTTCGTACTTTCGGACAAAATTGAAGAAGTGGTAAAATAGCGCGCAGGCGAGATGCATCCTGAATCCAACACTGTAACAAACATTAAAATCTAATATTAAGAATCGTGACATGTCCCAGCTTACTTAGTAAGTTATATTGATATAAAATGATTCTGTTATATTTGTATAAACTTGAAGATTGGAAAAAGTAATTCCCGGCGCGTCATTTTGATACAAACTACGTAAATGATAATGTAAAAGGATGTAGTGTAAATCATTGTATTGTGACATATGTATGTATTTTTTAATGCATTAAATTGTCATGAAAGCAATACAACTTAAACCCTTAGACAGGAACACCACACTAGAAGAGGAATATCCGTCTATGAGGGGGATAAATTATGTTTTGTTATAAAGTTCGGCAACTTTTACATTTCTACATTAAGATACCATTTTTCTAAACATCGTACACGCTTATCAGTAATATTTAATCGGGTAGCAATTCAATTTATAAGATTTATATGCTACTAGTAAAACGTAGCATACCAGTCACTGATAAACATCATATTAGGGAATCAGAATGCAAACGTATTAAATCGGCGATCCTCATCTAGGTGTCGAGAATAGGGATGCAACATTGATGTTGATATTTTCAAAACATAGATTTTGTATAGACACATGAACATATTTCGTAAAAAAATGAAACATTTATGAAACCTGATGTTTATTATCGATGTGCTTGATGAGTTGTTGTGAATGAAAAGAACCGATAATCACAATTTTATAAAAAAGTTAAAATATGAAATAATATTGCATTATACCACTGTCAATACATGTGTTCGAATAAAGCGAACGGTGATTGTAACATCCTCATCCAGTAGACTATCTTCAGCCCAAGAAATGACCCCATTTTTCCGGCATTTCCTACGTATGTCCTACCGTACGCAGAGAGGCGGCCAACGCAAGCACTCTAGGTGTAAGGTCTCTTGCCCACCGTCCTGTACCCATTTGAGGAAGTTGTGACTCCATAAGATGACCCTGGGCGATAGTAAAAAGAATAACAGTGAAACTAAGCCTGAAAACTTTCTTTTGCCGTTTTGTCTAAATCGTAATTATAAATTAACAATCACGGCCACTGTCAAAACAAATTATCTTCCGCACGAACTTGATCGATGTTTCTAAACCAGGTTTTTTAAAGATGTTTGAATTTTAAAGATGTTTTGTTTTGATATTTGCATTTGTATTACTTGAGCATCATTCCTTCGCTTTTCTTGCTATCCGAAACTGGGAGGGGACGCGCCGATAATTCAGCGAGTTCTTCCTTAATAATGGCAGAATGTACGCATGAAAGACTGCGGGTATCAAACACACTGTTCAGTGCAATGATGTCTATTTGTCGGCTCCAGTCCCGGTCAAGCAGCGGCTGTGAGCATCTCTCCTTTCATCTGCAGGTCCCAATTCTTCGCGGGTCTGAACGCGCAGAGAAATAGTACTAGAACATAGATCGCAAGCCATCCCTTGTTAGACCTATCTGGATATACACAGCAATAGGATGCTAGCAATTTGTTCATTGCTCACTCGGACTCAAACTGCCTTTTTCCTTTTGTTTGTGATATTGTGTATTAGTTATTCAATTGTGCTACTTACACCCTTTTCTTCCGCTTCATTCTATCATTCCAAGCATAATATCTTTTTCTAGAGATTTTGTTCGACTCATAGTATGTCAAAAATATTTTATTTTCCATTTTTTGGCTTTGGCTTTTAGAGAAAGTTCTGTTTTCTTTTCAAAATTTCGGCATTTATCTTTTTGCCCTCCCATTGTACGTAATATTTTCTTCCGTGTCCATACTTCAAAAGCATCTTCCTTTTTTCGGCCTATCTCAATGTTCAGCTTTTACACCCACACAACAGGATTAGAAATACCATTTTCTCGATTATTTGGATTTTGGTCTTACGCAAGGCTTGATTTCTGACGGAACACGACGGAACGGCGTTCCTGTATCTCGCTGATAATTATTACATTATATTATAAATATATATTTATTTCTATTAAATTAATAAATCATTTTGAGCGCGTTCCGGGACCTAAAATTTTAGAAATCAATCACTTGATATGCCTGCATATTTTATGAATTTGTGTAATTTTCTTTCCACTTCTTTTTCTAAAATTATTCCTCTCTTTAGTTTTTCTGTACAGTATCCAGAATTTGTTATTGTAATTCATAAGTATTTAACTTCGCCTGCCATGTATATCACTTCTCCGTTGATCTTCAGGCTTCCTTTTTTACCAGTTGACATAAATGTTGTTTTCTTTAAATGTAAGTTCATAGAATATTTAAATTTTATATTAATAATATATTTAGCTATCATTATTACATAATTCAGAATTAAGTATAAATAAAACATCTGCATAATTTTGATGACATAACATTTTTGCGTTTTCTCGAAAAGGAGTAAAGTGGACATGTCACGTTTTGAATGTTTGCTCCTCATTTCGCGCTCCTTTCTATCCAAGCCCAGCGCCGCCAGGGCACGCGCTCAAGTGTAGTCACCCTTCTGAGCTGGAAGCAGGGTCGCACCTCTGGCACACTGCTGTTCTGATAGCGTGACTTTTCTGACCTCTGCAGACATCTCGCCGCGTTCTTCGGCGGGCTGTGTGCTACACTAGGGCAATTCGATATGCCCAAGCGTAGGAAGAGGGCGGTGAGCAGTTTTCAGTGGGCGAGAACATTGTGCAGTGACGAAGTGGAGATTATATTTACTATACAAGAATTAGTGGAATCATTCGCGTTTCGTTAATTATTAGTAACCGAGTGTTATATATGAACAAGATAATAATTCAAACAATAAATAACAATTATAAAAGTATATTAGTTTAATAAACATTTTGTGAGATATTATTAACTAAAATAACTTATTTAGTCGACATTTATGGATGGTAAGCTATTGTTTTTCATTGAAAATACAGGTATAATACACTTATAACCTTTATGGACGTCCATACCGTTGTAGACGTCCTATAGAGGTATTTTACCGGTATAAAAGAACATAGGTATTTGAAAAAGGTATGTAAAATACCGGTATTTTACCGGTATCTAATACCTTTTCGGTCCCTGCCTATTCCTCATTGCCAGTTTACACTCCCTGGTCATATTTCGAATGACCCGGAACATTTCTTTAGGTCTTTTGTTATGTTCTTCCACTTCTTTGCATTTTTCTTTTTATTTATTTATTTATTTAAGCGTCAAAAAACAGTTAAAAACTACGTATGACGTGCTATATTTCTTGAAGAAACTTTTCTTTATCTTGTCTTGGTCTACGCTGGAATACCCTGCTGAGTTCTCTGACTTTTATCCTTTGCTTTCTTAGCAGAGAAATATAATACTTGAAAAGAACGAAACATTAGGACTTTATTATTATTATTATTATTATTATTATTATTATTATTATTATTATTATTATTATTATTATTTAATAATAATAATAATAATAATAATAATAATAATAATAATAATAATAATAATAATAATAATAATAATAATAATAATAATCACAATCACGCGAATGGAGAGGAATCGAAGGTAAAGTGTATATACTCGTACTATATAATCCTTCGAATCTTCACTTCGATGACTGAGTTTCCAAGATTTATAACAATTGTGAGACTCCATCTTTATATTTCACGGTGAAAATCTTGAAATATCTCTACAGGTCTGATTCAGTTTGCCCATTGTGAAACCATGGAGCAGGTTGTTACTCTGTGAGAAACTCTAGGCACCGGCGGGCGTTCTTTCAGCGCCCGCCGCGAAGGGCTAGGCTAAAGTGGCCGTGGGGGAGGGGTTCCGGGATTTCCAAATCCGATATGGCACTGGGACAGTGGTTCTCGAATATCGTTGCGAATGCTCACTCCAAGTTCACTGCGGGAAGGGGGGAGGGGGGAAGGGGGATCAGGTATTTTTTCCGAAATTTCACTTTACGCCGCTCCTATTCATCCGATTTGCATGATTGACACGGCGTTGGATTCAGGAAGCACGTCGTCATCGCGCTATAAGCCCACATTTTTTAATTTCTTCCCGGAACTATGAGAAATCATTTTAAATTTTTTTTTGAAATATTTTTTGAAAAAACGGCATCGTAGCGTGAATTCTATTTTAAAAAGGAGTCCAATGCCGTTTACAGATCGAAAATCGGACAATTTGTTCAGACGTTATCGGTCTAGTAAATTTTGCTTATTTTGGTGCTGCCACGTGGTGGCGACAAATGGAACTAGTGTCGGTACATTTAGCCTTAACGCACGGGCGCGAAGGATCCGGGCCCAGAGCCACCAAAGTTCAAGGGACCTCGATAGTTCGCAAAAAATAATATATATATATGTATATATATATATATATATATATATATATATATATATAAATGTGATTTATAATTAAACTATAAGCACGAAATTGGCATAAGGAAGTGATGTGTCGCGCATCATTGTATTGATTTTTTTCGTGTTTCCGGGCACGTCAACTGCTTTGGTCATTAGTACCGTTAGTGTAGTGCATGTTCTTCACCGGAGATGCGGTGATCTTCCCCCGCTGGATGGCGAGATCCGACGCCGACCTACCGTGGGCTAGTGGGGTTTCCCCCTAACCAGGACTTTCCCACCAGCCGGGCACCGGCTCAGCCGGGACTGCTCTAAGCTCCCGACCGGTTTCCCGGAATATGTGGTAGTGTAGTGCGTGTTAGAGCAAGTGTGTGTGTAAGGGGAGAGGATAGGACAAAGAAGAGGAAGGACAGATGGCGCGCGGTCCGTGGCCCGTTTATTCCATCCGTTCCGTTATTCTGTGGTCCGTCCGCGGCCCTCCTTCAGACAGCGACTGAATTCCACCTATCTGACCAGCTAGTATCGAAAATCCTGTCACTGTCGGGACTCGAACCTTGGACCTCCTGGTCACAGGCACTGCAGTGACATCAGTTGATGCAACGAGCCCCCTCTCCGGGTGTAAGTGTACGAAACATCTTATACGAGTATTAGAGTGTGTGAAAGTTGAGAGATTAAGACAAGAAAGAGGAAGGAAAGTTTGCGCGCTGTCCATCACTCGTATAAGAATCTCTCCGGTATTCTTTTGGACTTGATCGGAGAATCAGTTGATGCACTGAGCTACCGCTTCCAGTGCATCATTTGATTATATTTATAATGCGGAATGTTGCTAGTGGATGCGAGAATGTCACTCACTGATGAGTGACATGTTTTTAATAAAACTTGTCTTTAAATTAGGGAGGGAGTAAGAATAGGGGGTACCCAAATTAACGCAGACCCAAAGGCCCCCAAACCTGATACAACGGCCCTGCCGACCGCTAATGGATAGTGGTTTCGTGAGACACACTGCTGTGAGCTCAGGAGGGGCGAAAAGGGGTTTAGTAGCGAGCAAAAACCGGTTTAGTGGCACGTCTCGAGTGAAGGCTTTGGATTAGAACTGTGTTCTGCGAGCGGTGTTGTGGCTGCGCTTCTGCGCTGCAGGTGGCGGGAGTTTGCCACCGACCGCCACAACGCCAGCGCCTGAGATCGCCTCCATTGAAGTCAATGTTTTGCCATCGGACGTGCCGCTCGGAAGCGTTGCTGAGTGGCGCCATGTGAAGGGGCCCTACACAAACGCTTCGCCAGCAGCGCGCCACTCGGAAGCGCTGCTGAGTGGCGCCATGTGAAGGGGCCCTACACAAACGCTTCGCCAGCAGCGCGCCACTCGGAAGCGCTGCTGAGTGGCGCCGTGTGAAGGGGCCCTAAACCAACGCTTCGCCAGCAACGCGCCACTCGGAAGCACTGCTGAGTGGCACCGTGTGAAGGGGCCCTTAGGCGTTTGGTTAACCACCTTTCAAAATGTACAAAACCAGAAAGGGAAACAACTAAATGCGTTGACTGTAAAGATCGGTCACAGCCAATTGGAAAGGTTGTGACGTTTAGCATAAATTTCTAAAAAAAACCCAATGAGATCGGGCTAACCAAAGACAACATATATGGAAAACTAGAAAGGTTCCGGAGACAAAAAACTTCCATTATGATTACAAACAATTCCCTCAAAACCATTCACAATTAACACCCCAATGCAACATTTTCCTAACAATTCTTCGTACACAAATCCTCAAAGACTTAATTTCCAAGGTTCCCCGCAAATGAACTCCAATCTTCTCCCGCACCATGAGCAGCTAATATTAATAATCAACCAAATTATAAAATAACTTATTCCACAAATTCAAATATTAATACAATCAGCCCTCGATAATGGACGTCAATAAAAATTCCGAAGCAAAATTCTCAACTGAAATGCGAACGATATAAACCGACAAGAAAATCGATTACAATATTCTATATCGTCATACTCACTTTTACTTTTAAAACTTAACACTTTACTAAATCCAAAGAGTGAAAGATAAAACAATAGGAGAAATGTGAAAAACCAAAAATTGAATAATTAATTTCAGTACAAGTACAGAGAAAAAATTTTTTTTTATATAAAATTGATCTTTTTTCTTATTCACAAGAATTCAATATGAAGAAAGCCCGAGCAACGTCGGGTATTCTGCTAGTCTGTGATAAATAGGCACTTCAGTCTACTTATTCCAAGAGATTGAAATATTTTTAAATAAATGAAAGTTTCAAGTCAAAATTAACGATGCCATATCACCCTTACGCCATATTTCAGCAGGAGTGCTTCAAGGTTATCGTTTATTCCCGGTATTATTTAGTTTATATTTTTCTGAATATTAGACTTGCAAACACTGCTCTACGCTGACGACACTGCGATTTTTACAAAACAAGGGGATATAATCACAGCTAGAAATAACTTAGAAGACAACCTCGACTTACTCATTGAATGGACTAAAAATTGTAGAATCAAAATTATTCGAGATAAAACGCAGATACACCTAAAATATGCCAACCCCCCCCACCTCAGTTACTTATACATAATGAAAATATCCATAGGGTAGGAAAAACAAAAGAGCAGACGAGTGTCTGGGAATGCAAACATAATTTATCGCAAGATACATAATTTAATTGGGAAACACACATTGACGCAACAGGAACTTAATCAAAGCAAAGCTATCCCGACTTTATGCACTAATTGACAAAATCTCCCAAAAATTTGACCGGAACAATTTATAAATCGATAATTAGCCCAGCGATGATGTACGCTTCCCCGATATCTAGAAATGCTGCTAAATATAATCTAAACGTTCTGAACAAACCATGCAGAATCAAGTACTAATAATCATTTTTAAAGCTCCATGGTTCATTTATAGCAAGCAAATTCATCATGAACTGTCAATTCCTGCAATGAAAGAACACATTGCCAAGTTGTCCGAAAAATTCTTTTCATCTCCCTCTACATCCACCGGCGTTTCCATATATTTTTATCACATATTTTAACCTTGGGCGTACCACAGAACCGAACATACGTACAAATTAACGCTTCCCAAAATCCATTCACACCACCGAAATAAAGCAGCAAATCAGCTTCAAATGAAGTGAATTCAATCGTATAATCACACCTACGAACTTTCTCTTTCCTTTCAATTTACTTCTCCCCACTCACAAAAAAAAAGCAAACTGAAAAGAAAAAAATATTTAAAGCACCCATTCAGGGCACTCATAGTTGAGAAATAAACCAAACGTCATGTATGTACCTATTCTCGTCCCTGAAAAACATGAAGTATGTATAGTGTCGTAAGCTTCCGCGGCTAGAGTCACTGAATTCTTGGCTGTCTGGGATTAGCCGCGTCATGCAGCTGACGTTTCGGCCATCTTGTTGTGGCCTTCTTCAGAGCTATACTGCTCGGCAAACGTCAGCTCCATCGACCATGACGCGACTAATCCCGGACAGCGAAGAATTCATGAAGTATGTATGCTGAACAGGATAACAAATAACAAGATAATACTAAATTAAAAAATAATACTAGAGCTATCTGCTTTAAGAGCAGTTTCAGTATCGTTGTGGTCTTGACTAACGTTACCAAGTGCAGAGTAGATGCGTGGATGGGTGATATTTAGTGCTTGGAAGATAACACTCGATAACATTCTCCGTGGTTGTTTGTATTATAGTGTTAGGGTAATGTTTCCTCATATGCTTTTTCAGATGAGACGTAAAGCGAGCTTGCACAACACGCTTTCGACCCTTCAATGCCATTTTATTTGTATTCGTTACAAATAAGAAGCGAATATGAGTAATTCCCCAGTTATCCAATTAATGTTCACCTTATCCACAGTATGTCTCCCCAATAGAATAAATCCGTTCCGTTTTGTTTTTTATTGCGAGTTTTTGACGCGAGACAACTAAATGATGTATTGCTACCTTACAAAACTATTAATCTACTATTGAGAACTCCCCTTGCAGATGATAAAATATTACTCAAAGGCTCTACTGGTGCAGCCATTGGTTAAAAATTATTAATTCATTTTTTTTAATTAAAAAAAGCGTATGACGCCCAATAATAGCAAACGGGTAATAATAGTCATTATGTGCGAGTACTTTACTTTCTCTACGATCTTGAAATATTCAGTATAAATTTTGAACATATTTTCATTTATTTAAACTCATTATTAATGTCTTTCTACTGAAAATTTAATTTAGTATTAAAACTCAAGTACAAGGATTACCTGCATCAAACATATAAGATACCTAAAATGTCTGAATCTATTTTATGATAAAATCAATGGTGAAATTATCTCACGTATATACTCTCACAATACGTATCACTGATTCCGAACTGGAATCCACGCGATGTGTAATCGATGTCATTCGCCTATTAAATATACAGCAGGAATACGTATACGTTTAAATGGTCGTATAGAAATATTTTCTACTTTTCGTCGCCCTGTGTAATAGTTATTTGAACCATGTAATAGAATTCATGTATTAAAAATGGAAAATATTATATTGAAAACTACTCTAGGAACTGATACAAATAATTAAGTATTTTTTGATGCTATAATTATAATGAAAGCCATCACGACCAGCTAAATGAATCCTCTTTGTCAAAAACCTTACATATCAATGTAGCATTACATTCACATTTAGCAGCTCTGCATGACCTATTTTTTTTAAAACACCGCTTATCATTCTACAAGGCCATTCTATCGCTTTTTCCGTCTCGAATCGTTTCTTGTAAGAAGGCTACATTGTGTTCGGTCGCTTCTCTCTTATCTCCGAAGGACAGCCCTCTCAAGATCCCCATAAAGCCTGCGTTATGGAAGTCGTTAACCCTGCCCGAGACAGTCAAGGCCGTTAACGTACCTTCTTGATAGACAATAAGCTTTTAATAGCGAAGCTTCTGCCTTCCCTCTCGTTCTTTGGACCAGGCGACGCTCACCGACTAGTTACAACATGCTAGGTCCTTCAGATCGCTTGTCTAACCGGAGCTGAGCTCGCAATATCGATTCAAGCTCGAAACTCTACACTCCAAAAGATCAAATGTGACACAGATACAATGTGACAACGCTCTTATAACGAGGTACCAAGGCGTTACCTTCTTGCTTTATATCTTTACAACTTAACGGTTTTGTAAGCTAGTTCACCGGTTCTCAAACTGTTCAAAAAGTTCACCCGTTGTACACGACAAGTTGAAGGTACTCTCCAGATGACATGTCCTTAAATGGTAAATTTTTACTATTAATAGATTATTTTTTAACTTACTAAAAAACTAGTAAATAAATGGCACAGTGCAGCGTTGTCCTGTTTTTAAATCGATTATTTGATATGTTGTTTATTTGCAACGTTTAATGTTGCCCAAGCAAAGTTCTGTTTTAACTCTATCGTCTAGCATTTTGCCTGTCTGTGTATTTGTTTTCACTCAGTCATGATTAAATGCGTTAATTATTTTCAAATCGAAATCAATGTTTCTTGATGTTAATACATACGATGTATGTGCGTCGATTTTTACTTTATCGCATTATACTTACGTAGATTAGAGAGAGAATTATAAGCTGCAGCGAAAAGTGGCAATTTTGGGAAGAAACCTCGTATTGTGGGTTCTTGATACCAAAAGCATTGATATTGCTACTACATGTAGTAAACTTACTTGCTACAACATGTAATAAATTACTTGTTTTAATGCGTTGAATACAGAGAATACACATTTGAAGGGTCCGTATAACCGAAAAATTGGATTATGGCAATATGTTTGTCTGACATTGGTGGTCAACGCTAGCGCCTAAGCGATTTGGAAGATTTTCCCCAAAACTGATATTTCTCTATCGATCTGGCCCAACTCGACGCTCTACAAACTTGAAACGGTTTTAGTGATGTGACAACGATCCATCAAGCGCTTCACGAAACTAGCTGCACATGAATTACCGTACTGCACAAGTCAATTATCATTGTCAATGGCACACCCAACTAGGTGTGTGCTCATGGGGCTTCTCCCGCCTCAGAAAGGGATGACACATTCACAAATATATTTATCATCTTGCGAAAGAAATTTCTTCAAAATCTCAGTAAAATATGATACAAATAACTATAAATAGAAGAATAAAAATGTGTTATTTAGTATCAGTAAAAAATCTTTATTAGACAACAAGTTGGCTGGAGACTACACCTCTAGCCCCCATAGATCAATATTGTTTATTTCACTGTTTATTGCCATTTCTTGTCTTTTCCTCAATCTATA
>BLKR01017461.1:0-11551 GCA_011170035.1 Teleogryllus occipitalis
TCGTCATTTTGGTATATCCCTATATATATATATATATATATATATATATATATATATATATATATATATACACACACACACACACACACACACACACACACACACACACACACACACACACACACATACCGTAACATGGAGTTACTTTGTTCCACTTTTTTGAGGTTTGATTCTAGAGCGATTTAAAAAACGACATTTGTGTAGAATTTTTCATTGTTTTATGATTTTATTAGCTAGTTTAGTGTTTGGAGTATCTATTGAAGTTACTATATGCCACAAAACTTACTTTTGCTTTTTATATTTAATTTCTAAGTGTGGAGCAAAGTTACCATGGGATGAGGATACTTCGCACCTGCCTTCAAAAGTAACAATTACAGATGAATTTTTGTGTTTAAAAGCACTGCATGACCATTATTGGAATTGAAAATACAATTTTCAATAGAATTCAAATAAGAATAATCTCAAAATGTTTTGTATGAACCAAAAAATATTAAATAGTATCTAATAGCCAAAAAATGTTAAATGGTACCTAAGCATGTAAAAGTAAAACTGTCACTTGGAAGAAAAGACTTAATACATTTCATGTAGTACTTGTCCACATTCCTGACTCAGAAAAATTCAACAACAATATTTGACAGTGTGGATTTGCTTCACTTTTGTTGTGGAGCAATGTATCCCCAATGTTGTGAGGAAATGTAGAATCTCTTAGGAAAATTGCTTTCTCATACTTACAAAACACAAAACTAAAATATATGGAGGCACAGATAACGAATTATCAAAATTAGCACAATTTACTCATGGATTGTCTTCAGTTCACTGAGTTTTTAAAAATTTTGAATGACTTTTTTCTCCTTTTGAACGCAAGCGTCGATTTCACCTGGAAGCAATCTGACATTAATGACCGATGTGAAGAAAACTGTCTGTCAATACTAAGAATGTGCTTTCCTTCACCAAAAATAAATCTGTAAATAGTAATACAACTGCTCAGATTATACATACAAGCCAATGAACCTTTTAATGCTCCTGGATCAAATTTTGACCTCAAGGAGCAAATTGTTCGTAAAATAAGGTTCTCAAGATGCTGCAGTCGCGATCCAGCAACACTGGCGTGTAGCTTGACTCCTACACTCCCAATTCCCACCCCGGCGAACTGTCTGCGAAGCTCAGCCTTGGCTGAGCAGCCTTTAGAGATGAAGCTCCCACTTGCTTCGCCCGCCAATGCGAATTACGCTCTGTGTTTCACTGTTTGTGTGCAAAAGCACTGCGCCAGAGGACATTCATGCCTAATTGTGTGAAGTCTACGAAGAAAAGTCTATTGTCCTTGACGAAGGACATGCTGGATAAGAGCCCAAAATTTATTGCTGATTTATCTTTCGAAATAGATTTTATTACATCGGAGGGTTTTTTTTTCTTTCTTCAAAATTCAAGCAGTATATGGCTTAGTGTATGGATCACAGAATTTTGAAAACGTGCACAATATTCTCTTCTCCCCATAGCACGTCATACATAGTTTTTAACTATTTTTTGACGTAAATAAATAAATAAATAAAATAAATATGAGCATACAACGCGTGCGCAAATGATGTAGAGAATTCAAAGACAGGCGTACAGATGTCCATGACGAACAGCGTTCCGAACCGCCATCGATTTCGGAAAAAAACATTGCGAAAGTGGATGAAAATGCTGAAAGATCGAAGTGTAGTGATGCGGGAACTCTGCAAGGTTATCCCTGATGCCAGCAAGACTACCATTGACAAAAGTGTGACAGACCATTTAGGGAGAGCCAAAGTTTGTGCAAGATGGGTTCCATGAATGCTTACAGACTATAAATGGCAACGTGTTGAAGCGGCCTGCGAATTTCTTCAAGCCTATGAAACCGATGGCTAAGAATTCTTGGATTCAATTGTTACTGAAGACGAGATCTGGGACCACTACTCGACCCCGGAAACGAAGGAACAACCCCGTCAGTGGAAAAATCCAGTCACGGAAGCCGCGGAAGTTCAAGCAAACACAGTCTCCTGGCAAAGTGATAGTGTGTTTTGGAACAGTAAAGGGTTATTGTTGTGCGGACTCATGCCTTGTGGTGCAACAATTATGCTGTCCGCTGCAATGCGACGTTGAAGAACCTGCGCCACGCAATTCAAAAGAAGAGTGGCTTGTTCACGAGGGAAGTGCGTTTCCATCACGACAACGCTCGTCCACTTACCGCCCACGTAACAACCGATGTTCTCAACCAATTTGGATGGGATATTGTCACACATCCGCCCTACAGCCCGGACATAGCCCTAAATGATTACCATCTCTTCCCTAAATTCAAGAAACACCTGCGTGGGACTGAATTCAGGACCGCAGAGGAGCTGAAAGATGAGGGGTTAAGCTAGTACCTTGCGGCGCGGCGGGAGAGTTGTACGACTCGCGCATTTAGGCATCGATCTCAATTGCAGTTATGTCGAAAAATAGTAAAAAGTCTAAGCTTTCCAAATATGTATATTTCAAAGTACATAAACATGTTTTACATTGTAAAAACATCCTTGAGAACCTTATTTTACAGACAACCCTTATTTTACAGACAAACCAGAGAAAATAGAATTCAATGGCTTAGCGAATAAAAGTTAGTTTTCGATGTAAGAACAACATTGGCACCAATAAACCGTTTTTGAAGTGCGTTTAGTGGTGCTACTATTGAACACCCCATTTTCGGCCTTTTTTCGCTACTTTTTAGAAAATAACAAATAAATATTATTAAATGCTATTTTTATCAACGTATTTTTGGCTGAGATGGTGCCCAAGTTACCCCACAACAATTTTATGATCATCAAACATTACTTATTTGATTCAGTGTGTCACATTAGCCCGAATATCTCCAATTTTACGTCGAAATCATAGAAATTGACACTTTTCAAATGGCCATAGCTCCCTAAATGTTTAGCAAAAAACATTTAATTTAGATAAGATTATAACTAAAAAGCTCTACTTTAAGAACTTTCCTTCGTACAATTTAACTATTTCACTGCAATCGGCTAAAATTGCGCCGCGCGCCATCACTATGTGACACACTGTTTTTTTGTTTGTGTGTGTGTGTGTGTGTGTGTGTGTGTGTGTGTGTGTGTGTGTGTGTGTGATCAGTGGCTGAACATCATCCAACGGGAGGGGTTCATGTTCTTGCAGTCCCCCTCCCAGAAGCTGGTGATTAGGTCGCGGATTTTGCATATTCACATTTTTTCCTTAAAATGATATACATAAATACGACAAATTCATTTCTTGTTGTTTGGGATCGATATACAATTTCTTAAAGTGCAGATTTCTGCATATTTATGATGATTGAGCATATTTTTAAGAGCATATATTTGCGCATTTTACATTTTTTATTTTATTTCCTTCGTAAAATGCAGACTTTGAGATGTCTTTCCAGTTTGCATCATCTGTGTGCGAATAGAGCGGTACAGTTCATCAGAAACTTGATGTTCAGAAGAGGCCGCGCGTCCGTGAGAAAGAAGCTGCACCGCAGACCCTCTCGGCTCGTCTTTGAGTGAAATGTTTCGTGGTCGATATCAGAACCTCATGCGATGGACAAAGCCACGACAGCAGGAGCGCCGGCAATGACTGAAGCGGGGGTTGGAGAGATTATTTTTCTTCTCATTGACTGATATTACGACACCCCTTAATGCCAGATCGAAATCTGCTTGAACTCGATTCGGTTGTGTTTTGGAGTGTTGGTTCTCGGTAACCAGTGTAATGTGTGAATTAAATCAAGATAGCATGCTAAAAGACAATACCTCATGTTTATCATCTGCAAAGTTGGATTGCAGATGAGAAAATTTCAACTTTAGATGGGAAAAATGTATTTTGCGAAGTTCGTTCAAAGCAGGTGAAATGAACCAAATATTTTCAAGTGCATAAACATTTGCGTATCGCACATAAAAAATGCATCGTAAAATACAATTCAACCTCTTCTAGATTCGAAGTCAAAGGAAAATGAAAATGATAAGTTCACTGAGGAGTTATATGAAACACTTGTTGCATCTAATATACCATGAAGGAAGCAGGATAATCGTTTTTTAGTGCTTTTTTTTAAGAAATACATCAACAGAAAAATTCCACTTTTCGAGTCCACTTTTCGAAAAACTACAAAAATCCACTTTATGAAAAGTACTCAAAGAAATTAGAAATGGCATTTATCTGGAATTCAACTGATGAAACAACTGTGGAAGGTGTGTAACTAATGTAGTTGTGGGTAAATTGGATTCCAAAGCCGCAGAATCTCCTCGTTTAATTATGTGAAGTCTTAGAGAAAACAAACTATGCCACCATTGCAAGAACTGTGGAAGATGCATTGCGTTTATTGTGGCCAGTTGAAGAACACAAAGAGAGATTTGCATGTTGTCTCTGGCCAATATATTCGTATCAAAAAATTAACAGATAAAAAAATTTAAAAAACGAAGAGAGATTCTTGGCATTTTTGACGGATAGGGCAGCATACCTGTTAAAGCAGTGGTAGCTCTTCAAATGTACTACCCCAAAGTGCTCCACATTACTTGCATTGTTCATGGCCTACATCGTACTGCCAAAGAGATTCGTTCGCAGCACTCTAAAGATAATAATTTGTTTTTTTCAGTAAAAAGAGTTTTTGTCAAATCTCCGAGAACACAGATATTCAAAGAGGACCTACCAGAAATTCCCCTTCCACCAGAGCCTGTTCTTACTAGATGGGAAACATGACTCAATACTTCACTTTGTGACGCATATTGGTACATATTGAAGCTATTAAGAAGGTACTTCCTTTATTGAACGCTGATGCGAGTGTATTAACTAAACAATAACGGCTAAAAATAATGAAGGAATCGAAAGCGAACTAACATATATTTGCGCACACTTCATAATTTCGCCTAAAATCATGACCAAGCTTGAACGTTATCTAGAATTACTGCAGGTAGCTTATTGAACTCTGTAGCAACGTCATTCACCAATTTACCAGGACCAGTTCCGCCAGTATTAGAAGAAAAAATAAAGAAAATTGAAGAAAGAAATTCCAGTTTCAGAACTGTGAAAAAGGTAAGTGATATATTCCAGGGTGGAACGCATGGTGTTGAAAATTACACAGGTAAAGAAATTGCAGCTTTTATGTATTGTCGCTTAAACTCATGCAAAGAAATTTATGTATATAAGAAAATTTTTGCAAGTAATAAAAACAATTAACACCAGTAAACTGGGAAAAATATATTATAATCACTATGCAAAAGAAATTAAATTCAGTGTGTATCATTCAACACGTAAATCAAAATATTTTGTATTGAATAAATCATGCTTTTTTGTCTGTGCATATTTTTGTTTTTAAGTGCATGTTTTCCTATTTTTTAAAGCTTTTTTGCATGCAGATTTTTAGGATTTTTACTGCACATGAATCACCAACTTATACTTATGGAAAATATTGTTTTTACTGTGGGTGCGCCTCTGTATTGTAATCGTATATACTTACCAGTATCTTTTCTAATTATAGGTCCCAATAAACTTCAGTGTTAGTGTGTTGTGGAAAAGAAAAAAATTAAATAAAATACAGCAGCATAATATTAATGTATCTATATCCTGTAAAAATTTATGAACAATGAAACAGCCTAACAAAAAAATCTCAACCGGTTCATGTGTGTATGTGAGTATGTGTGTGTGTGTGTATATTTCTAAGACTCGATACCGACGGAGAAGTTGCGCAGATTAAAAACAATCAATATTTATTTTAAAAAATCCCAATTATGTGTTTTAATAAATTATCAATGTGATTTATATGTTTTAATAAATATTGAAACACTAATGATTGTACTTCGATGTTCTTATCCACCATGGAGTACCTCAAAATTTCTGCAGCAACCAATGAATAAAAAAAAATCACGAGAAAATGTTCACATCTGATTTTTTATTCCAAAATTCGCTCTTTCTTGTCTACCACTTCACCATCTTAATTAAATGTCACATATCTTGTATCGTTATTATCACCATTTCATTTTGATTTTTATTGTCTATTTTCTTTATCCTCAATACAGGTCCCTCTATTTTGTTTCTCTGTCTTTCTTCTGTTTTATTTCTCACGTCGAGTATCATTAATTATCACATGCGATGGAATATCATACGATATATATAGTTTGTTACAGTTATGTTATCATAAGATATAATTTCACATACACACACGTGCGTCTGTGCGTACGAGGGTTGCAGATGAACCGACTTCAGGCGCCCTTGTGCCCTGGTGTTCTAATTAAAAGCCTTTATTTTTAACAAAGAATACACAAGGCCACTCAATGAGATTCACCACATCTGTGTATATTGAGCTCAACGGTCCGTTGAGAGCAGTCAAAACAATTTCTCCGATCTGCCAGTTCTCCGCATCTGTTTCCGTCCGCCACCCCCTCCACCGCCCGCCGGGCCCCGCCCACCCTCCGCGGCACACTGGACCCAAGCGCCACCCAAAGGCGCAAGGGACACTTTTATGTGATTTAAGGTAGGCTTTTCAACAGGAATTCAAATGTGTAACACTATCCCCTCTGTGTGATTGATTTATTACTAGTAATTAAATTTGATCCAAGAATATTATAGAGCAACTGGGGATAAACCAGGAGACCCAGGATCGAATCCCGATCGGGGCGACAATTATTTGAACAATTTTTATTATTAAAATACATTCGTTACTCAGTAACAAGGTTACAATTTGGTTTTCTTTACGTATGCGAAACATATTTCCGAGCGAAAACGCGTACAAAAATGTGCCAAGGTGGTGATATTTATATTGATTACTAGAGAATGTTTTTTCTCGGTAGATAGCAGTGATCTTGCCCCGCTGGATGGCGAGATCCGACGCCGACCTACCGTCGGCTACCGGGGTTTTCCCTACCAGTTATCTCCCACCATCCTGCCACCGCCTCAACCGGGACAAGCTCTAAGCTCGCGACCGATCTCCCGGTATGTGTGGTGGTGTATACTTGGATTTATTTAGAGATGCTCTTGGCGACAATCACTTGTTACGGTGTCATCCAATCGGGAGGTTGAACGTCACTGTAGTGACGTGTAAGCTCCCGATTGGATGACAATGTAACAGCTGATTTACGTCAAGTGCAGCTCTAAATAAATCGAAGTATAGTGCATGTAAGTGTGTATACGTAAGGGGTGAGGATAGGACAAGGAAGAGGAAAGGAAGATCGCGTGCGGTTCGTGGACCGTTTGTTAATGGTATTGTTGCGGCAATCGCCTGTTGTTGATCGGAGAAATCACATAAAACAACCGATGAGAGCAGCCAGCCGCAAGAATTCTATTCCAGACAGCGACAGAACTTGACCTAGCTATCTGGCTAATGTCGGAAATCCTGCCATTCTCGGGACTCGAACTCCAGGACCTCCCAGTCAGAGGCACTGCAGTGAAACAGTTGAGCCCCCTCAACCGGTATCCCCTCTGTGAATAATACACTAAGGAAGTATGACGGTGTCGAACCATTAAAAGAAACAAAAAACATTGACACAAAATCCTAAACTGTGTGTTACTGCTGGAGAGGAAGTTATACCACTGACGTGAATCAGTCAAGAGAGGAAATGTTCGCGGGTGACGCTTTAGAGAAAAGAGAAGGCGCACAAGCAACACGCACCACACAATATCGTCACCAATAACGGAAACAACACGAGCGCCCAGAGAAAACCTGGCGCGGTGGATCCATGGAGGCCCCCCCCTTTTTTTTTTTTTAATAAAGTTTTAAAAAAATTCTTCCACAATTCATAACCAGAATTCATTTCTCCATCCATCAGAAATAACTTATAGTGTTAAATTTGTATAGAGATAAATGTATTTTTCATTTCTTTTGAATGAAAAAGAAAATCAGGGCACCAATAAAGTCGGGGCCTGGAACAAGTTACGCCACATGCCTCCTTGGACGCCCCTGGGAACAATATACATCTTGGGGCCGTAAAATCACGTTTTCATCTTCACGGTGGGACTCGATGATATGTTTTTTATGCAGTCGTATACAAAATAATGCCTTCTTGGACGTATTTTGTGATGAACATGAAGAGGAAGTATCTATCTTGAATTCATTCAAAATCGAATTGGTGGAGCTTTCTACTTGCGCTGATTAGCCTACGTGAAGCCACTTTGGAGGTGCAAATAATGAACCCCACTTCGTACCCCGGGTTGTGAGAAACGTTCGTAGATGTGTTCCAGTGCGAAGCTATTTTCACATCTAAAACGATGGTTTGTGGATAATAAATGTGTGTAAAATGATGTGTGGATAATAAATTTAAAACGGGGGCCAGGGCTGGGAACAAGCTTGCAAAAGTCGAATTAATCTGACTTTAAAATTCCAGATTCATACATTCACAAAGTGCGAAATGTTTGCACAAGTCCAACTACGATATTAAAAATATAACATGTGTACTACGTAACAGACATCCAGTGCCACTAAGAACCAGACGTATTATTCTCACTCATATATGTCGACTAGTCGCGACTATTGAAGATGTAGAAATATCTTCTAGTACAGTTTTCTATTATTAAACTCATGGTAGTTTCCCATAGTGGTGAAATATGGGTCTTGAAATGGGTGATAATTAATGATTGGACAAGTGACACTTGTGAAACATTTCTATGCCTAGAGTGAAACCCGAACACACGACCGTTCTAATCTAGAAAACCATAAAACCAACAGGGTTATGGTTAACGAATTGTCTCATTCGGTCGGGAACTTAGAGCCTGCCTGGCTGTGGCGGTGCCCTGCTGTTGGGAGATACCTCGTTAGAGGTATGTAAACCCCGCTAGCCGACGGTAGGACGGCGCCGGATCTCGTCATCCAGCGGGGGAAGATCACTGCCACATCTCGAGAGAAAACATACACTACACTTATGGAACTAATGTCTATAGCAGCTGACGCGCCCGGTATCACGAACAATTAATCAATCAACGAAATGTCTTATTTTGATTCTGTCTTAATTCAAGGACTTGGAAATAATTAGAAAAATCTGAGATGTGTTTCAGATCGTAATGTAACTTTCACATTTCATATGAAATAATTAATATTGGTTGCGCTAACACTGATACTAATTCAACTGTAGGTTTATAATCATGGAATAATATCAGTTTCATAATATCATGGAATTTCATAATACCAGTTTCATAATATCATTAAACGGTTTCACAATATCATTATCGTGGAATAATGCCGTTTCATAATCCTGTTTATTGTAAGTTCTAGGCGTGGGCTAGCACAGTATCTCAAAAAATTAGCTACTGATTGCACGCGGGCCGTCGTTTCCGAATCGGTTCTACTTCCATCTTTAGGGCCTGATAGTGTTCTGTTTCTCTGAGTAAAAGACGCCGCAAGTTCTGCGAGTACATAGCTAATCACCTAATCGCGCAGTAGCGAAATCAGAATTCAGTTAAAAATTATTTTAAAAATGTATTTAATGTGTCTGCAATAGATGAACACATTTTGCTGCTGAACACCACTGGCCTGTATTACTAATTTTCAAGCGCAGAAATTGAAAGAAAATTATGCAGCCTGGTCCACATGAGAGGTGACCATGGTTTTATTAAATGCCCAGGAACACGAAAAAGACTCCAAAACAATGAAAAAATATGGTTTGAATTTTGACTTCAAAATGCAAATACCGTATTTACGCGAATCTATTGTGCCGTCGAAACTAACGCGCACCCCATATTTGAAACTTAAAATTATGAGAAAAGGTATTGTATCGAATGTAATGCGTATCAATGACAGAATAATATGTCCGGTATTTTATTTAAATGTATGTAATACAAAAAATGGATTTATCGTATATATAATTGCCATTCTATGTGCTTTATTGCTAACTGCTTTACAGTTAAATGCTTTACGCGTAAATGAGACATTGTAAGACGATCTTCTCTGTTTGCCCTCCATATCGTAACTAAAAACTGTCAATAATACGCAAATACAAATGAAATGAAGATGAATTTGAAAACTCCAGCAATCCGTTGTGACGTAATGAACGAAAATCTTGAAGTTACTTGCGTTCTAGTATGTAGCTGAGGTCATGCGACATCAAGACTCCAAAGCCGCGTGCCATTAAATATTCATGTATTGCAATTTGGAACAGCAATTTATTTGATATTGTTGGTATGAAAAGAACAGTTGAACTGTGTTTTTGCGTGTGCTATATATTGTATTTGTATTTAGCCATTAAATGTCCCTTAGAGGGCAATTGGCCTCGGCGTCGTTAGATTCCGGGGATCCTAGTCGGTGACCACACCAGGAACCAGCGATGTCTCGAATTCGCTTAACCCCGTGACTTGACGAAGTCAATGAATTCGGCCAGCGACGCCGGTTTGGCGGTCGTGCCCTTTCAGTAAAACCATGCCAGCATTCGCCTTGATAACCGAGGAAAACCCCAGTCAGGATGGCCGGCGCGGGGTTTGAACCCGGGCCTCCCGAATGCGAAGTCAGCGCGTTATGCTGTGAGCCACCTTTCTCGGTATCCTTATATTACGATATTGCAATATTCTGGAAATCTGTGTTAAAATAGTACATTAAGTAGTAAATGCATTGTTATACAAGAGTTGTTTATTGTTTTTGAGCAGTGTGCGTGCGACTTTTTGTAAAACCAATTTGTGTGGTTTTGTTCAGCTTTTTTTTTTTTCATTTATTTCTGCTTGGTCGGAAGGTCCTCAGCATCCGAGTACGATACAGTGATGTTACATTGAATTACGTTAACATTGATTAAGAAAAATTATAGACATGAATATATTGTGTACTTGTGAATTAAATGTGAGAAGCCACATCGGGTACATGATAATCAAGGAGGGTCGAAGTAGTTTTCGCTTTAGTCTATTGTGGTGAGGATTTTGTTTTCCGATTTTGAAATGTACGGCTGAGGGAATCTGGGGAATTTTAGGATAGAAGCGAGAGGATAGGAGGGAGAAATGGACGGAGATAGGAGTAATGCCGAGTTCGTTATGTAACTGGGAGTTAGGTACAAACCATGGAGCTTTAGTGATGGTTCGGAGGAATTTATTTTGGAAAATCTGCATTTTTTGGATGTTCGATTTGCTGCCTGAGGCCCAGATAGGAGAAGCGTAGGATAAAATTGGGTGGATCATTGACTAGTATAGGTGAGTAGCGACATGGAGTTGCAAGGGTGATGACTTTTTGAGTATGGGATATAATTGGTGGGTTCTACAGGTTGCCAGGGTTATTCTGTGGAGAATATTTGATTTCCATGTGAGCCGCCTATCAAAAAGTACTCCCAGATATTTAACTGGCTTGTTGTTTGGGAGCCAAGTTATATTTTCTCCTTGATATTTGAGAGGGGGAGGATTATTTGGTCTACGGAGCGTAAAGATTTTGTTTTGGCTTTTCGCAGGGTTTATCCGGATATGCCATTTCTTGGCCCAGTCGGAGAGCTTAAAGAGGTGGTGTTGCAGGTCTTCTTGCGCGGAATCAATATCACGGTTTGAGGAATATATTGCGGTGTCATCAGCAAACAGAGCAACGGAGGTATGAGGGGTGGATGGTATGTCAGCTGTATAAAGATTAAATAGTGTGGGA
>BLKR01017462.1:0-11539 GCA_011170035.1 Teleogryllus occipitalis
GCATTTTATCAATTAAAATGTGTTTGTTGTTGCAGAAGACCCTCATTTACTAGCGAGAGAAATTTTACGAGGTATAACAAATTTGTGTCGTTGAAAATAAGGTCATGTTGAATTTTTCAACCAAATATCAACCAAATCCCACCTACGTGATTCTGTAAGCCTCTCTTTCATTAATCTAGGAATTTTACCATTACCGTGTCTTTTTATTTACGAATCAGTGGTTTTTGTCAAAAATGACTTGCTTAAGGGCGGGAATATATTTTCAGAAAATGCCGAAGTCTATTACTATAACACTCGACGTAGAAATCATATTCATCAGGTAGTATAACAACAGCTTTTACAAAAAATTCACATACAATGTATATATTTTAACACTTTTGATTGATTTAAACGATTAGAAATTATACACACAAGGACAACATGATAAGAGCCAAAATTTATTGCTTATTTATCCTTGAAAATAGGTTTTATTACATGGGATTTTTTTAAAATTTAAGTAGTATATGACTTAGTGTTGTGATCACAGAATTTTGAAAATGTGCACACAATTCACTTTTCCCCATGGCATGTCATACGCAGTTTTAACTGTTTTTGACGTAAAATAAATAAATAAATAAATCCAATGAGCGTAGGACCTACACACATGTTTAATCGAATAATGGAACTTTGAACCGCTAAAAAACTCTCTCTTCACCTACCTAACAACTTTTCGCAAGATTTACTCTGTTAAAAAGTGCTTATTTCGTTTTCTATTTACTTTGGAAGATGTACATTATAATTTATATATAATGAGGGAACGTACTCGCTAGTATTGCTTGCGCTTTTGAAACCTCTACTTCTACAAAACTCAAAGCTTAAACCGTCAAGCAGTCCGACGTACTACGAGCTGCTGAAAGTGTTGAAACTATCCCAAAAACTTCAACCGGGCGCCGAAAGTAGTACAGATTAGTTCAGCATAGATCTAAGCTTTTTACCACACTTTTTGCAATCGCAACTGAGTGAAGTGTCTCAGGGTGTACCGCGCTGACTTAGAATTCAGGAGGCCCGGCTAGCTTACCGGTGTTTTCGTGGTTTTCCTGAACGGCCATTGCCGCGAAATCGGCTTCGCTAGCAGAACTACGAGAAATCGTAAAGGTTAAGCGAATTCGAGAAATCGTGGGATCCTGGTTGGGTGACCGATTAGGAATCTCGGGATATGACGGCGCCGAGACCAATTTTCTTTTACGGGAATTACGGATAAAGTATGTCCCGTATAACGACTAAATAAAAATACAAATACACGCGTTCGCGATTGCAAATCATAGCGTTTCCCTCGCCCCGTTCTGGTTTCTATTATCAGCTAATAGTGGACGTAGGGAACTCTTCGCGCATGTTTTCTGGATGTAAGAGACTTCTGAATATCGTCAAGCGCTAAAGAGCACGGTTTATTGAGAAAATAATGTCCGAATTGCCCCACGTGTAAATTTTTAATCCGTACTTCATCTACCGTACTTCATCAACCATACTTTACGTACTAATTCCGTACTTCATCTACCATACTTTATTTCGTACTACAAATCTCTTCAAAATAGCACACTTTTTTGTTATCTTGGTGTAAGTTTTTTTTATTTTTATTGTTTTCTTAGTTGGTTGTAGGGCACATGGTCAGGAAAAGTGTACGTGATAGATACTCCCTTTAACATGTTGATAGGTTTAACTAGATCCTATGTGAATTATAACTATTTTCGGGGGCATGCGAAGTTGTCATGTACTTCTGGCATGCCTCTTATGTCTGTGATGTAGGTTGAACCGTTCTCTACCCGCACCATGTGAAAGAGTGTGAATGACTGACTTGATCAATTTTCATATTCAGTTTAGTAAAATTTATGTAATGCTTTTCACTCAGTCATGTTGAGAATTTTTGTGTTGATATTAGTTTGCACACGAACTATATTTTGCCTCATAAATCAAATTTGAAATATCCACAACGAAATATTTAATTTCAATTTTCCCTATGAGTGTGTTTTCATTGGTAGTATTTTCTAGAAATCCTTGACGCAGGTGGGAATTTCCAGGCCGCTTCAAGCTAAAGTTTCAGTGATGGCTGCTAAGGCGTTTGCGCAACTCCCGGCTGATTTTCTTTTTCTCCCTGCTAAACCTGAGGAGCATCTGATACATAAAACATAAATTAATGTATAAACAAAACAAATTCGGCTTTCCCCATGTTACATAAATTAACACATTTGAAATCACTTGTTTACTATTATTTGGTATCTTAGAAATCTTACAAGGTCCACCATAGGACTCGAGGAAAATACTTCGATTTGTATTGTCAATTTCAATAAGATTTACTATGTCATTTTATTATTATTTATAAAAGCCTATTTTTATAAACCATCGAAATACCAATTCTGCCGTTTCTTCTTTTCTTTCTTCCGTCTGTTCATCGGTCCGTCCGCGTTCATTCGCAGTTTTTGTTATCATTTTGTATTTTCATACTTTAAAATATTCTTGAAATTGCTTCCACAAACATTTTCCATTTTTTGGCTGTTTTTCGTCGTTCTCATATAATATTTTCAATTTCATAGTTTATAACAATAACAAAACGACTCGTTTTAATTTTGATACTCACACCTTCATAAAAATTGTTTTCGATTACAACAAAAATGTAAAGTAAAGGTGCTACAGAATGGCACAGTTTCTCTCGTCGTAAAGTTTTCTAACTTGTTTGGTAGGGGTTGGCTTAACGGTCATTCTCTTGTCAGCAGCCATCTATCGCCTACAAAACTACATACTTTTGAAATTTTTTCAACTTTTCGGTTTCCGAATAGTAGAACTGAAAAATTATTTTCAGAATATTAAACAATAGTAAAACCTCGTCCTAAATGGCAATTTTTATTGAAGCATTAAGAGCCGTTTTTAAGAAAATGGAGTTTCAGCGTTATTGTAAATGCAAAATTTGAAGCTCTTTTCCACAGGAATCTACTGAGTTTTCGAAAAACTTAATTTGAAGTCATTTAAATCGCTTTTACTTACAAATGTAATAATCTATACGAATCGATTAAAATGTACATATTAACGGACTGAGAGATATTTAAAAAATGACATTTGTGTATTTAAAAGAAACAACAAATTAATACACAAAAAAAACTTTTCGTCGAAATAAACAGTGCAGTTATCACTATCCCTTGGAAAAATTTGAAGAAACAATTTGGAGCAATTTTTTAGGAAATGGCGTTTGAGCGTATCTGAAAATGTCGAATTTTACCCTCATTTTAACAAATAACTGTTGTTTTCGATAAACTTTACTTGTTATTATTTTAAGCATATGTACTCATGAATGCAATAACGTGAAGAAATCGCCTCTAATGTAAATATTAACGTGTGAGACAAGTAATAAAAATGTTGCACGTTTTGAAAACACAAAAGAATAGAGCAATATGTCATTTATGTTATCGTATATGATACATTTGGCAATACCCCTAATAAAAATGTAAAGAAAAATTTGGAACCGTTTGTGAGAAAATTTGGTTTGGTTATTTTTCACAGTTGTAAATATTGCGCTAACTATTGCACGAAAACTACTAAAATTTTCAAAAAAATTTCATGACCTCAATGGAATAACTATTTAAAGACAACAAATTTCATTTAAAGAGTAAATCTGTCTACAATTTTATAATCGTAGGAAGACACCGAAAAAATTCAAACTTTTGCAACTTGCAAAAATTTAGAATTAACAGTCAATATCGGACCTATGCCACCTTTATAAGTGTATTTTAGTTTATTTTCACGAAATTTACAGAAACATTTGTTATTCGTTTTTGAGAAAATTTTGAAAATGTCCGGGGTGCTTCATGTAGAATACCCCCAAATTTTATAGTATGGTTCCGTTGGAACGTCAGGAGATCTACCGAATATTAATAGACATGTTTTGATACACCTTGTATTTATTTGGTTAGATAAGCTAATATGCAATAACCAAAGTAGGAAGTCCCCCCCTAGGTAAGTCCTCCACTAAGTAATATTTTTTGTTACTAACATTCAACACCAATTTTTGTGATTAAAATATGCAGAATAAAAGTGTGGTAGCTAATCCTGATGAATATTTATGTGTAATTGTAGTAATAATTCTCTTTTCGGCTGCGTATTTATTAATTTTTCAATGTTAATACATTTTTACATCAATACTTTTGAATTTTGTGCATTTGAATATAATAAACATCGCTTGGGGGCAGGGAATAAAACTATGGAAGAATATTTATTTTATTTAATAGTATCTTTGATGTTTAATTGTAACACTGATTTTCATTTCGTATTTATTTATTCGACAATCAAATATTTATTTTTTCCATGCCATATTCTAATTGCATACTGATAATTCAGTCTTCACCTGCCAGTATTATTAATCATTTCTTTTCCCACATTTGCCATTATATGATTACCAGAATCAAATAATTATTACAAGTATTGCAAAAGTAAAACTCTCTCTTTAATTGCATTCGTAGGTAACAATTATGAACCTTAAACAATAATCAACATAAAAATTATAATCCTTCAACGAATAAATAATAATAACGTGCATCAACAAGTAAAATAGAACACTGAAACTGCTATTATTCGTTTTCAAAAGACAATGTCTCATTTATCTTAGGCATTTTAATGTAATTCTAACTTCTTGCCCATGGGAGTGGGTGTATTTGTTGGCTGTAATAATTACAATTTGATTTCCATGATTCTGCGGACATATTTGTTTTAAAAATAAGTGAAAACCAACGTTCATGACATCACTTTAGCAAGGATGGTGGAGAACTTTGCGGTCGTTTACTGGTTGCACTGGGCGCGAATTTTGCAACGGACGCCCTGTGACATCAATAATGTTGTGAAAAGCCGTCATCTGCAAGTGAGATACAATTAAAGTAAATATGAATATATTATATGTCACGAAAATATAATAATAATAATAATAATAATAATAACAATAATAATAATAATAAAATTAATAATAATAACCATCGCTGAGGTAGTGCAGACGCCCCTTTGGCGCACCATCCAAAACACATTTTCAGTGCATGGAGGCCAGGTAAGCGAGCCGGGGTAACTGTAGAAACCACATACTGAAGTGGTTTCTTCCACATCCAGCATAAATGCGGGGTTGAAGTCAAAATCCACTGAGTTTCCCACTTGGGTGAGTTTCACCAATGCATCCTTCAATTGTGGTGGTAAATAACCCTTCTTATCAGGTCTACAAGTCTGCAAACGTGCATAAAATAGATTAATAGTTAGAAACTTTCCTTTTCTTTTCAGAAAAATAAAATAACACCTTGGCCATTTTCAAAGTCGCAAAAGCACGTACATATTTGGACATAATGTGACATTCGATAGATTTCACGAAACTTTCTATTGAGCGGACTGAATAAACATAATTCTTATACTAACCCAACATCTTAACACGAAACAGCTGCCAGAAATTGCTTGTGTATTTCTAATCCCTCAATATGGGGAAATAAGAGAAGTTTGAATGTAATTTTGTAACAAAATATATCTTCTGCTGATAAGAACTCAATGATTTGAAATCATTTAAAAGTAATAGTAGAAAAATGTGCCTTATATATATATATATATATATATATATATATATATATATATATATATATATATATATATATTGAAGCGCGTCGCGTTTCTAGGTGAAATGCGAGGTGTTCGCGGTAGTTCAAATGGCGCGGCAGTGGGTAGTTCCCGCCCAGTGCGAGAAAGGTTCCCGTGGCGGGCGAGAGCCAACGGACAGGGAGACGCGAGTGAGCGGCAGTTGGAGGGGTTGCGTAGAAGGATGCGGAAGTATTGCGCGTGAGGTGGCTGGTGGGAGAAAGGAGAAAGGCTCAGGTTATGATATGTAAGACGACTGGAAGTTAGTGCCGTAAAAGATAGAGTAATAGTAAGATTGTGGACGAGTCAGCGAGAAGTTCGTCGGGAGTGAAATTCTGAGAGAACTGTGTGTGTGGCGTACGTGGCACGTGGAAGAAGTAAGGAATGTGGAAGGCGTTGTGATGAACCGTGGAGAACAAGTGTGGTGTGGAGCTAAGTGTAATAAGAAATGTTATTGTGATTATGGCAAGGTAATGGGAATCGGTCCATAAAAGAACTGGATGATGTATCAAGTGTGAGCCAGAGGCGAGCAAAACCACCTGGTGGTAGGGTAGCGGAATATCGCGCCGGTAAGGACTGAAGCCGAATTCGTTAGCGATTCCGGGCTCCTGGAATCGGTGGCGCGGCAGTTGTGCATCAGAACTAGACTTCGAGAGCTCATGGATGAAGATACCGCGGGCCGATAACGGTCGGGCACGCGTGGGAACAAGCTGTCGCCGCAGCGGTAGCATTACCGCCACGCCAGGGACGCAGCCGAATGACGCCGAGTGGTGCCGATCTACCACAAGCCGAACGAGAGGTGGCCGGCATGAAAAGTAACGCCGCCTAATGAATACAGGTTTTACTTCGTATTACGTTTAACTAATCTAGCCTGGACTTAATCAGGGACTGCAGTGATTCGCAGCATGATGATTTAAGAGTTAAGATAATTTTAAAGTGTTTGTATGATACTAGTAATAAAGTTTTGTATGATCCCTGTATTAGAAACCTGTTGTTTCAATGTTTGCATGAACCCATAGCCCATTCGCAAAAAAGAATACCAGTCCCCTTAACTATACATTTACTGCTAAACAGGACTGGAGCCCCGGTCCGTCACACTATATATAACAATATTTGCGAATAACTTACCGACTTACACTACTGTATCCTAATGATACCTTATTAATTTCATGAGGCAAAGAAATTAGAAAATTATATAGGAAATAGTACGAAAAAGTACACAGTTATCGTGAGAGAATCTTTTCGTAAATGTCTAATAATGAAATAAAGAATACGTGTCTTTCCAATCATTGGTGTTTATAGAAATGTATGAATCCTATGTGCTTAACGTAATCTTTCAAGATACGTCTTATAAAAATAAGTCTTCAGAGAGAGTCGACCCTTTGAGCTAGAAAATTAATATATCTTCAATATTTCAACTATCTAGGATCTGATAACACTGAATGTCATTGAAAATAGAATTTACTGTGATTTTTCTATAGAGGTTAAAAACGGAAGGGAAATCTTCCCAAAAAGGAAAGTAAGACAAATAAAAAGGCTCCATCGCCAAAGTCATATTTCAAAACTGTTGCATTTCAGATGTAATATCGAAGAGTTCGAACGCTGAAACTGTAGAGTTGGAAAGCGAAGCGTGACAGGGAATGCATTGTATTTGTTAATCATTAATACAAGGAAAACTGACCAACAGTGTTATATCCTATATTACAAATTATGTATTAGATTTGATTTTGTAAATTTTAAATATTTTGAATATTTGCTTTTATTTTTCGACGTGTATATCTACGAGTAGAAGTTGCACATTGGGTTCTTCAAAAATACGAATTTTCAATTTTTGTTGCTTTTTTTGATATTGCAGTAAAAGACTCGATTCTCTTTCTGTGCGGTATATCATGTTTAGATTGTCTCGTTTATTAAATTCAAAAGAAGGATAATAACTGAGTACGAAGGTAGTTTTTACGTCAATTTTTTGTAATACTTTGGATTAATATTCGTCAATACAACACTTGTTACAATTTAAAAATAATTGACTTACCACATATCTGGTACTTTTCCCAAGTACCTTTTTGCAGTTAATTAATGATCCAAATTGGTTTAAATTGTCTATTAGTAAAAATTAGTTTTTTACGGCTTTGAACTTCTTAAAATTGTTTAAAATACCTGAGTATTAGTGAGTATCAAGAAAAAGTTGTTTGACTCATTATTACTATTAATTTTTTGGTGTGTCTGTAGGTAGGAAAAATTATGCAACTAATTTAGAGAAAATTAACTATCGCCCCCATAACGGATATGAATTGACTTCCACCACTTTCTTAACTTCCAACTCTTAAAACACGAAGTATTTTCTCTTAAACAACCTTACTGTCTTTACGGCGCTACTATATACAGTTACTATATACCTTTTTTCGAAATAATGTGTCGTTTCTTTTTTCTATAATTAATTTGTCATCCAAGAAGTAATTTCTGGCGTATTGGTTATTTTCTCACTGGATTTTCTCACTCTCTCTGAAAATGGTTATTTTCTCACTGGATAAAGAAAATATTATTAACTACAAATTAAAAGTAAAATTACTCCATCCTTGGTTGAAATGCTCATGAAAGCGACAATATGTTAAATATATATCCATTTTCAATAAAGTGTTAAATCTGTGTGCAAATCTCCTTAAAGTACAGGTTTTACCGTTATTGGGTAGGACATTCCCATAATGTCTCCTTTGGTTCCAGTATGCATAAGAACCATCTCCCCCTCGCTGAAAAATAAAGAACGAAGTTTTATAGCAGATATACGATATTAGAACCGTGCCGTTCAAAATGTCTAGAACGGTAGGTTCTCGATTCTAAAAGGACTTACTGCCCGACGTTGCCACTACTCTTTTGTGTTCAGTCTAGTAGAAATTGGCACAGTCCTTCTCGCACTAATTAGTTCCCAAATATTGAGGCTTCTTTTCTGTTGTGCCCCATCCCTTTCCGGGGGAGTGGGAGAGGGAGGAAAAACTGGACAAGGAGGAGCATGTGTGGGAGAAGAATAGAAGGGTAGGACGACTGGAGAGTGAAGAGCTAATTTTCGGGAACGCTCACATGACATTTTATTTAAAAGGGCTCTAAAACTTTAATAAAACTGTATGCAGAACAATGTTTCACTGTATAATAATATTATTAAAGTCATGTTTCTTTAGTAATATTACGGACTGATACTTGAGAAAAAATGAAAGAGTGTACGTTTTTTTGTATAAAACCTATTTTCTCATCAGAAATAGTTCATGAAAGTAAACAAACAATTGTGTTAAAAACTCCTATATAAATTATGTTTTTCAATTTATTCGTAGAATTAGTTAATTTTGAGAAAGTTGTTTATTATTGAATGAGATGAATATTGATTTTGATGGTAAAGAAACTTAGCGGTCTTGCTATGGAAGCGATGTCGATGTTATTCAAATAGATGGGTTCAATGTAATACGCATACTAAATGTCGTGTATGCATAAAAAGGCCGGTTAAGAATTTTATTAGTTTGATCAAATGATTTTTTTACAAAGCCGTAACACGTTTGCAGTTAGTATGATCACATCATTCGACTTCGTGAGACAGGCGCTAAAGACAGGTGAGTCAATGTACGCAGTCGCTATCACTGTGGATTGAAATCTCACGTAAGAATATGATGTCTCCAGTTGCTTTAGAGACATGTCCGGAATTCCGACTCCCTCGTCTATTTAATCTATACTGTAATACTTCAATGCTATTCTTGGCCTAACAGAACACAGTGTGCAATCTGTGTTCTTAATGGAGGAACTGGACTCTTGTACAAGCACCGCGAAGGGGCCAAGTATACAATGGACATTAGTTATTTATGCATTCCGCGCTCGACTGTCGAACCGAACGGATCGTTCTTGTCGGTGTGACCAGTGATAACCGTGCGACTTAGTAAAAATTGTGAACCAGCGCAAATCTTGTGGTCTGTGGAAACAGTCCACTAGTGAGTGCTACGCATTATGTACAATGGATACTGCCCGACAACCGGGCAGCTCATCAATAATGCGTTAATAACGCTCAACAGTGATTATTCCATCCCAGACCTAAACACATCGATGCTGTACGAACAAACAACGGCAACCGTCAGTGACGAAGTTACATCAATGGAATCTCAACCAAGTCAAACGACAATGGAACGTCAACCAAATCAACAGACATCGATGGAGCAGCAAAACCCGGATACTCTACAAGGTAACGCTTCAGGCCAACATGCCGCAGGGCAAAATTTAAAGCGTCCTTCAGATGGTGATACCTCGTCTAACGGCACCAAAAGGTATAACCTGCATTCAAAACAAGACAACATAGACAGTTCAACCCAGTATAGTTATTCGGTCCGAACTTACAACAGATTTGAAGAACTGAACAAAATACCAGTTCCCAACAATCAGAATAGGTTTAGTTACGTTAATGAAACCTCGCCAAGTGTGTCAGAATCAGTTAAAATCCCACCAATTTATGTAGCTAATATAACTAACATCACGAATTTCAGCAAGGAAATCAATACAAAAGTAACAAACAGTTTCACACTTCAATTCATAAATAATAAAGCAAAAATACAACCTGAAAAAGTCAGTGATTTCAGAGACATAACCAAATATCTAATCAACACAGGAAGACAGTTTCATACCTACAAGGACCCAGCAAATAAGAAATTCTCAGTTGTATTTAAAAATATTCACACATCCATCACAGAAGAGGAAATCTACACTGAATTAAAAGAAAAACATCCATCACTCGTTAAAGTCACTAGACTCCGAAAAGACAGTAATCCAATTCCAGTAATAGCAGCTGAATTCAACGGGGAAGAAAACATAGAAAATATTTTAGAAGTAAGACAAATTTGTAATCTAATAGTAAAAGCTGAAAGGAGAAAAAGACCTAAAGGCCCCATTCAATGCATGAGATGTCTAGATTTTGGCCATACAAAAAATAATTGTAATCATAAAATAGCATGCATTTATTGTTCCAAAAATCACTATTCTGCAACTTGCCCCCATAAAAATGAACCATTTAAATGTTATAACTGTCAAGGAAACCACAGAGCAGACCTCAGAACAGTAGAATGCCCCTATTATAAAAAAATAAGCCAAAAACCTAACCTCAAAGATCCTCCAATTAGATCTAGAATCAATGGGTCATCATCAGCACCACCCCAAAATAACCAAGCAAATTTCCCCAGACTGTCTAACACTCAAAATATCCCAAACTTTACACACACTAACCACACAAACACAGAACAACATAATAATCAATTCTATAACTCCCAAAATCGAAATCGTCAAACACACTCGAGCGAGAATAACTTTCTCAACTCCCTGATCAATACAATAGCCACTCACATAATCAATATAATCAACTCAATTATTCCAACCATAATAAATAATATCCATTCATCTATCTCAGCATACATTAATAACAATTACACAACAAACACAAATTAATAACTTAACCATACTCAATTGGAATGCAAATGGTATAATCAACAAAGTTAACGAACTCAAATATTTTATGCAAGATAAGAAAATTGACTTTGCCTGTATAACTGAAACACACTTAAACAATAGTACAAAATTCAGCATACCAGATTATAAAGCAATCAGAGCAGACAGACCAAACTCTAATGGAGGAGGAGTAATGATACTAATAAAGAGCACAATACCATTTTATCCAATAACACTACCACCAACCCCAGGAATCGAAAAAGCAGCAATTAAGTTTATTAATAACAGCTATCTGGAAACTACACTTATAGTAGCATATAAGCCCCCCAATGTGAAAATTCAGCATACCAATTTCATTGGTATTATTGATCAACACACCCCAACAATAGTCCTAGGTGATCTTAATGCAAAACATACAGAGTGGGGATGTAAAAACAATAACTCAGCT
>BLKR01017463.1:0-11535 GCA_011170035.1 Teleogryllus occipitalis
CGATGAAGCGACGAGTCCAACTACTGACGAGGAGACGAGTCCAACTACCGATGAGGCGACGAGTCCAACTACCGATGAAGCGACGAGTCCAACTACCGATGAAGCGACGAGTCCAACTACCGATGAGGAGACGAGTCCAACAACCGATGAGGAGACGAGTCCAACAACCGATGAAGCGACGAGTCCAACTACTGACGAGGAGACGAGTCCAACTACCGATGAGGCGACGAGTCCAACTACCGACGAGGAGACGAGTCCAACTACCGATGAAGCGACGAGTCCAACTACCGACGAGGAGACCAGTCCAACTACCGATGAGGCGACGAGTCCAACTACCGATGAAGCGACGAGTCCAACTACTGACGAGGAGACGAGTCCAACTACCGATGAGGCGACGAGTCCAACTACCGATGAAGCGACGAGTCCAACTACCGATGAAGCGACGAGTCCAACTACCGATGAGGAGACGAGTCCAACAACCGATGAGGAGACGAGTCCAACAACCGATGAAGCGACGAGTCCAACTACTGACGAGGAGACGAGTCCAACTACCGATGAAGCGACGAGTCCAACTACCGACGTGGAGACGAGTCCAACTACCGATGAGGCGACGAGTCCAACTACCGATGAAGCGACGAGTCCAACTACTGACGAGGAGACGAGTCCAACTACCGATGAAGCGACGAGTCCAACTACCGACGTGGAGACGAGTCCAACTACCGATGAGGCGACGAGTCCAACTACCGATGAAGCGACGAGTCCAACTACTGACGAGGAGACGAGTCCAACTACCGATGAGGCGACGAGTCCAACTACCGATGAAGCGACGAGTCCAACTACCGACGAGGAGACGAGTCCAACTACCGACGAAGAGACGAGTCCAACAACCGACGAGGCGACGAGTCCAACTACTGACGAGGAGACGAGTCCAACTACCGACGAGCAGACGAGTCCTACTACCGACGAAGAGACGAGTCCAACTACCGACGAGGCGACGAGTCCAACTACCGACGAGGAGACGAGTCCAACTACCGACGAAGAGACGAGTCCAACCACCGACGAGGCGACGAGTCCAACTACTGACGAGGAGACGAGTTCAACTACCGACGAGCAGACGAGTCCTACTACCGACGAAGAGACGAGTCCAACTACCGACGAGGCGACGAGTCCAACTACCGACGAGGAGACGAGTCCAACTACCGATGAGGAGACGAGTCCAACTACTGACGCAGGGACGAGTCCAACTACCGACGAGGCGACGAGTCCAACTACCGACGAGGCGACGAGTCCAACTACCGACGTAGAGACGAGTCCAACTACCGACGAGGAGGAAACTACGACGACCGATGAGGAAGAGACAACTCCGACCACTGACGAGGGCGAGACGACGATCACCACCGACGATGAGACTTCGACGGGCGGTGACACTACAACGAGCGCCGACACGACGACAATAGTGACGACTGAAGGACCTCTTACGAATCCTGGTGAACCTCCTCAACTGAATGCGTCAGTGAAACCGGATGATGGTGGAAATGCTTGCATTTTTGCTAGCATGAAGATAGTTTTGATTGTTCCCTATTACAATTCTAATAATGAGGTGAGTTTATCAATATTATTTGTGCATAGAATATTAGTGCTTATATTGATGTTATTAAATATGCATAATTTTTTGTAGTTTTTTTAATTGTAATTTTATTGTTGGTTGAGAAATGTTTTATTTTTTGTTATCCTAGTCAATTTAGGTTTGACAAGGAAGTTAAAAGTAAATGAACTAGTGGTGCTTCAACAGCATATAATCTTTCACATTATTTGTAACAGCTACGCCATAATATAGTATCACATTAACCAGTGGTGTTTCGGAATGCCACAGTTTTCTGTGATTTTTCCGACCAATACCAGGCGGATACCAAATTCGTACCCTAACAAACGGGCCATGGACAGCGCGCGATGTTTCCTGCTTCTTCCTTGTTAATATCCTCACCCCTTACACACACTTACACTGTTGTACTACAGATCTTGACAGGAGACCAGCCGTCAGCTAAGCTAGAGCAGTACTCCGCTAGTGGGAGGTACCTGGTTAGAGAAAACCGCTACCCGAAATGTAGGTCGGTGCCGGAACTCATTATTCAGCAGCGGAGGATCGCCAATACATTCCGGGGAAACAAACACTACACTAACGGAACAAAAGACTGCCAATGACGCGTTCGGAACACACCAAATAAACATTGGAGGGTAGGCACGCCACCAGAAGCATTTTTTTCATAATAAATGCGATCATTGTTAATAGTATTTGAATCATTTTCTTATTCATGTTATTATTTGCTTCTGTTCGGTTTCAGAATCATGATCATGATCTCTATAATTACATGTTAAATCGTAGTTTTGGTATCACTAGGCGAAAAAAATTACACACCAATTACACCAAAGTACACAATTGGTATCGGTGGTATCTTGTATCGCACCGCACACAAACACTCGTATTACATAACTTTAAAAGGAAACCATTAGTGAAGCTCTCACTTTGTTCAAAGATAGATCTACACTAACAAGGAAAGCAGTGAGCCGCTTTACATGTAGACACAACAATCAGTGATTGTTGCACAAGTGTCAACTTGCCGGCGCGATATATCGGACCGCAATACCAATTAAAGGAAATACTGATTCTACAATTAGAAAAAAGAAAAATTTACAAAATTTAAAAGAAATGTATTTGGGCGGCGATAGATTGCATCTGGCAAGAACATGTGGAAAGTCCGAATAGACCAAAGAAAAAAACTAATACGCAAAAGTCTGTGCCATTCTGTAGCACCACTAATTGAAAATTAAATACATTCAACGAAAATTAGATACGTGCCATTTTAGGTGTGTAATTTTCTTAATCTGACTTAAGAAATTAAAGAAAAAATATGAAGTCATTTTTGAGAAAAATTGAATGTGTCATTGACAGCTCTTATAATGTACTCCCAAAAATGAAAATACCCGTTTTAAACTTGTAGATCCTGGAGTTCTTCGATTTAGGAATATTATTTTTTGAGAAAAACATTTTAATGGTAAAGGCTCTAGCAACAACAGTAGGATAGATAAGGAAATAGATAGCTAGATAGATAGATAGATAGACTTTTGCCGTCAATCGTTTTTTCTTTGGTGTCAAGGACACACAACACTTTAATGCTCACGGCACAACTTGTTGGATTTATTTTATTACGTATTTATTTACATTTTATTACGTATTACAAGATTTACAATATTTTCTGCTTACTACATAAGCAGGTAGTAAGGCGAGAAAGTAAAACGCGTTTATACGATCTATTTTGTTCATGAAAATATTAAGTTGATTCATTATTAAGTACATTGTACGACAGTATAGCGAGGAAAAGAACTGAAATGATCCCAATATGCCAAATTGTTGTAAAATTAATGTTCAAGATAATTTTGTACTGTAACTTCGCACACACGACAGAATTAAAGTATTAGTATTTTTCCAAAGAATGCTAAAGATTAGTGCAAGAAGCGAGGAAATTGCATGCAATTTTGTACCCGAAAACCAGTGTCGACCTGACTGTAATTACTCGTTCGTATGTATGTTTGTTTGTATGGGATGCATTGAGCGATGGATGGAAGAATGTTTCAAGCACAACTCGGTTAAATTTAAACATTTGAACTTCAACTTGGTAAACGCGTTAGAATTAATATCTACTCGTCTCGATAAGGGAATAATGCATTTGGAGGAGTAGTACTTACATGAAGCCCCTGTGACTTTTTCAAATTCTTCTAAAAATTCTGTACTTTTTAATTAATTATTTTGCACGAATAGAGAAAACTACATTTATAAATATAAAGTATAGTTCAGATTTTCGTTAAAATCTTAGATATTTGCAAAATTTTAGCGTATATTAAATTACTTGACAATGTGCTATTGATACAATGTGATGCTTGTTGCCAATTGCTCCAGTTGTCAGACGTGAACTGCAAAACGGCTTCGAGTTAGTCATATGTCGAGTTAGTCCGACGATGGCAGGATTCTTGACTTTAGTTACATAGCTAAGTCAAATTCGGTTCCCTTGTGTTCAAGGATGCGGTGACCGAGCTGGCGGTGCCCAGCTACGCCCAGCCAGGCGGCCAGTGCGGGGAGAACCGCCAGGAGCTGTACTACACGTGGGACTGGCGAGAAGAGGGGGCGACGCGAGCGCGGCGTGCGGCGGACTTAGAAAACAAAGTGACGTTCGCGTGGACGCCAACCGGCGACGACGAGTTCGCCCTCTCCAGCATGGCCATGAACATCCGGAAGACGAGAGCCGTCATCCCGGACCTGCATGAAGAAGGTAAGTTTTGCGTCATGCATTCCACCCTGCTTCCGTTATATCGCTCGTTGAACTCTCTTCCTAGACCTAGAAAAAGTTATTGTGTCTTTATAAGAAGGATCTCACGGGAGGAAGAAAATGAGATCAGCAATTCAAACCGGATGCTTGGCCTCCAGAGAATGCGGGATGTGCAACGGCGTTAGGCGTTACTTCGCTTCTCCGTGAAGCTGCCCAGTATTCCTCTAAAAACTTGGCACTGGCTTATGAGACTCAATGCATCAATTACTGCCACTGCAGTGCATCTCATTGGCAGCCTCTACGGTTCTGGGTCCGACGATGGCAGAATTCTTGGCATTAGTTACATACCTAGGTCAAATTCGGCCGCTGTCTGGAGAATTCTAGCGGGCGGGGTGCACTGATCGGCAATTTTCCGTAGTTTCTCCGAACCACACCAGGTGAAAGCCGGAGTAGTAACCCAACAAACGGGCCACGGACCACTTGTGATCTTTCCTTCTTCTTTCGTGTGCAATCCTTACCTCTTACTTACACACACATACACTTATTGCATGCATTACACTAACACACAAGCTGGCAGACCGGTCGTGAGCTTACAGCTTGTCGCGATTAGTACGCTGCCCCACTGGTGGGAGATTTCTGGCTGGACAAAACAAGACTACGACGGTTGGTGGGCGCCGGATCTCACAATTTAGCAGGCGAAAATCACCGTCACTTCCAGCGATAAATCATGTACTGCACTTATGCATCAACTGATGTCACTGCAGCGCCTCTGACCGGGAGGTCCTGGGTTCGAGTCCTGACGGCGGGAGGATTTTCGACACTAACTTTTCAGCTAGGTCGAATTCAGTCGCTGTCTGGAGGAGAATTCTATCGGCCGGCTGCTCTGATCAGTAGTTTTCCATGGTTTCTCCGATCAACACCAGGCGAAAGCCGAAACAGTACTCTACCAAACGGGCCACGGACCGCGCGCGATCTGTCCTTCCTCTTCCTTGTACTATCCTCTCCCCTTACACACTCACTTACACTAACATGCACTACACTAACACATATTCCGGGAGACCGGTCGGGAGCTTAGAGCTTGTCCCGGTTGGGCGGTGCCCCGCTGGAGGGAGAGTTCAGGTTAAGGGGAAACTCCACTAGCCGACGGTAGGTCGACGCCGGATCTCGCCATCCAGCGGGGGAAGATCACCACCATCTCCCGAGAAAAAGCATGCACTACACTAACGGTACTAATGACCAAAGCAGTTGACGCGCCCGGAAACACGAAAAAATCAATCAATCAATCATATCTTCATTTCACTCCCTACCGTCATTCACCCCATTGTCAAAATATTGGTCTTTGAAAGGGAACCCAATCTCAAGGTCAAGAACAAGGAATCAAGAGGACGAATAAGGAATGTAAGCGTCAATACTGCGTTTAATCAAATCGCTTGGAACCCTCTTTCCCACTCAGATACGAAGGCGTGCAACCATAAAGTGTGTCAGGAGGTGTAAGTCTGATCCATATGTGCACATACGTGTTCGCAGAGGAGGGCGTGTCCTTCAGCGACAAGGCAGAGGACTTGGCCATGTTCTCGGCGCCCAAGGGCCAGTCGCACGCGTGCGCTGCCGCCTCCGAGGTGGCTCTGGGCAACGGCGCCGGCATCACGCTGTCGGACGTGCACCTGCAGGCCTTCAACGAGGACGACGTGGACTTCTCAGCTGGTAGGTAGTCCAGCTGCCAGCGCACGATCTCTTTTCTAAACACTTTACGTCTAAGATACCTGCGCGGACATCCAATTATTTTACTTTGGATGTTCGCTTTGACTTCTAAATCGTCCTTAGGTCCATATCAAATTACAGCAACCCGAATCATAATTTATCCGGGTGCGCTTTCTTCTAAGAATGTGAAAATATTTTTATGCTGAAATTGACGTCTTAACGATGTTTTTGAACAAATGAAGGGAGTTATGTATATTCCAAAAATATTTGCGAATATTGAAAGAAACTTCTATATTGTAAAAATGGCATCAACTTTATCAGCAACACTTCACAGATGAGTCAAATTATCTTCATCACTGCGGTCCATGACACCCACAGTACCAGAAAACGTAAATCCAGAACAAACAAAGCACATCTTTGTTTTTTCTAATTTCACTTCCTTCTATGCACTATTTATACAACTCAAGCATCAGACACTATTTCAAATTTTGATAGTTCATGAACTGACGTAGTACTGTCCATTTCGCTCTAAAGGGCACACAGAGGTTTCGTTCGATCCCCCATCCAGGAATCTGCGGTGTCGCGAGTTGCTTAACTTTCATGAATTCACAGAGCGTGGTTAAGCAATTCGAATTCCGACGCTGGCTGTTAAACGGTTACCGTTTGTAACCGTCGCCGCCGCCTGGTATTTTTAAAATCGAGTGGAATAATACTCCAAAAATAAGATGTGTTTCAAGTAATAAAAATCAACGAATGCTTCTGTGTATACTTAAGAGTAGTAGTCTGCTTCAGTATGTCAGTGAGATGGGCTATATTAATAGAAAGTTTGGACAGTCTTGAAAAATTTCGGGATTGCTATGATATTGCTGGCAATGGCGTTGAAGTTTACAAAGACGAAGCACTGTTCACAAAACTTGAATTCGGAGTACACAACGTAATAGACGAAGTAAATTACTGCTTCTAGGAGCAAAAATTATCCTTTTCTTCTGAAACAGATCTATAAAACGTTTCCCATGAGTTATGTTTGCAACACTTGTTTGTTGCGCGCATATTGAATCAATCCTTAATGCGCAGTATGTATTACAAAATAAAAATTTGGCAATTGAAAGTTAATATTCCCAATTTTTCTTGTAGCTTATACGTGACAAAAACATTACTATGAAGTATTGTGTGATACGGGGTGGGGGTGGGGGAAATGTTTGTGTGCCACGACAACGGGCGATGGGGCAGCGGTAGATGTGCTAATGCAGGCGGATAACGGCACTGACAGTGAACTGACGATGCTCTTCTGTTCCAGCGGTGAGCTGCCCTGTGCCCCAGCACGCCTCCAACGCCATCTACATCGCCGTGGGCGCCATCTTGGGCGGCGTCGTACTCGTCGCCATTATCGGTTTCGTCGTTTATCGTGTGTGCATGCGCAAGACAGACTCCACTCCCTCTGACTCAAAGTTTGAGAGAACGCCACGAAGGCTGACTCCACCAAGTTCGGATCTGTACGAAGAGTTGCCTTAGACTCATGGTCACTGCAGAAGACGAGATGATTTTATTGAGACTTACTTGTAGGAAATATCTTTAACATTTTGGTTCAAAAGGATTCTTCTCAAAAGGATTCATTTATGAAGTACAAATAAACATTGTTTGCATATTTCTTTTGTAGAAATAAAAAATGAATGGTTTTAGTTTGATTTAGTTCTGTGATTTATTCGTAACGTTTTCTTTTTATTTTATCGATCTGCCTAAAACATATCAGGTTGTGGTAAAGAATCAAGAACACTTCAAAGCCTGGTATTTGTAAGGTTGCTCTTGAATTTCAGTATTAGTAATAACATACTATGTGGTTGTTCTCGTTTATTACTCCTGCAAAAAAGTTGATACTGAAAAATGCTTAAGCTGCCAGTAAATTGATCGTAAAATAACGCTTTCCACATTCATCTTACTGGTTGCGCCATCGAATCTGAAACTGAAGCTTTGGGAAGTTTCAGTCCCGACGCATTTACATTAAAAATTTACATTTAGAATTTACATTTTTATCCATGTGTCAAATAAATAAAAAAATCGTATTTGTTTAATGTAATATTGATTTGTTTCAGCCTACACTATTATAGTTGAACATTTTAAAATAATTGTGAAGAATAGCATTTAAATATTTCACTCTTGACTCCCTAAAATTCTAACTAAAAAGTTCCAAATAGCCCTAAATTTCTTGTCTATATTACATTTCAAGATATAATATGAATTTCATGAAATTTTCATTGTATTCGATGCATTAAAATTGAAAATGTAGTTTTTGTGCTCTGAAATGCAAAGTTTGACACTTATATTATGTTTCTTTGTTATTGATAGAACAACCTTTGACAGAAAATGTAAGTATACAATGCAACGAACGGATGTAAAATATTTATTTAATCTTTACTAAAAGAGTCAGCGTTAATCTAACTTAAAAAAAACTGATTTCCTATAAATAATTGCAGTTTTCTCACAATTTTGTATAAGAATATCAGTGTTCGAAAATAGTTCTAAGTTGCTCATATAGGTAGTTAATAATAGTCTAATTTGAATTGATATATGTAAATTTTTGTACACAATAATACATTGCAATATAATGTGTTCAAGAAACAATAAATTATTCTTAGAGTTTTTCTTTAAAAAGTGTTTCCTGTGCTACCCACAGGGATTAGCAAAATACTATAAATTTAGTATTTAAATATTTCGCCAAAATACTTTGAAAATAAGTATTTAAATACATACTCAAATACATTAGGTTTTGTTTTGCTAAATACATACGTATTTAAATACTTAAAATACTCCAAATACAGTAAGCAAATAATCTTGAATCACAATACAAAATTATTATCGAAGAAAACTTCTCTTACCTTGAGTAATTCTGCTTTCTAAAAGCTAAAGACGCCGGGAGCGCTATGTTGAAGACAGTTGTGTTATTGGCAAGGAACAGCTAGCTCACAAATCATTGCAAAGATCGGAAAGACGAGAGCAATTTCTTTTTCTGTGGAGCGCCCTGATGGGCATCAGCGAAGTAGATAAGACAACCCGCACGGTGATAAAGTCTCATTCGCCTCTACGCGGTGTCCCTGCTCGACGCGTTACAGGCAAGAACACACAGGACATAGAGCTTCTCGACGCCCTGGCAGATTTTACGCGGTTGTTACTGGTTGGTAAAAAATACCCATCAGTAATTTCTCAAAAAAATGATTGTAGAAAGCAAAATATAGTGGACAAAAATTATTACAAATACGGAAAATTCATTATAGGCACTTATAGACTCTTAACACCTGATTATGCAATTATTTATAAAATAGGCATTTATAGGCATTATAAAACCCTCGGAAAAGCAATTCTGTGGTAAAATTGATAATGGAGTAAGATGCCTAAATATATATTCAAAGAAATAAAATAGGCAAAAAGGACATTGTCCGGATTCAAAAAAAAACATTTTTCTGCGCACGGGTAATTGTTCAGCATTTTTAATGATTTAGATTTATCACTTAAAATACGAATTGAAATTCAACTTTTGACAGGGGCTTTTATTTTTGTTTCAATGAAGTTTATTTAGTAGCAGAATCAAACGGAAAGAAATTATCCTCATATTCATCTGTATTTGAAATATTTTAAATACCTCCTTTTTTAAGTACACACATGTTATGTATTTAAATACATCTCTAAAATAAATGTCCAAAAAACTCAAAAACACACATTTTTTTCAATACAAAATGAATTTAGAATACTTTTCAAATACAAGTATTTAAATACTGCTCAACCCTGACTACCCAACCTTACTCCAGTTCCTATAGTCCAGTCTGTAAGTACGTTTTACCTGGAATATGGTCATGAAACATTTCCTTTGGATATGTTACACAAGTAGTATGTACTTATGCACTAATTTACATCCCAAGTTTTCGGCTGTCCAGACCTTGTACTAGCTCCGAGAGCCCAAAAAACGGCAAATTTTTATATTTTTTCTTTTTTCTCTACACGTGTTTAACATTACGCTCCTTGCAAAACATTACATAAAATTAAAAGAGGGTAAAATTTTCTACAACTTTTGTATAAAATGTGTTTTTTGAAACCAACTAAGTGAGCTACAACGTTTCAAAAAGAGCTATTTTTTATATTTCTCTAAAATATGTGCAAAAATACAAATGAAAGTGATATTACAATATTTAATAACAACAATTATTATAATATGTAATGATTATCTCATCGTGTTATGATTTATCTCACAAATGCACACATTGTCAAAAATGTTAATACAAAAAATGTATCGATTTTTATGTGTTCGTGTTCCATCTTAACTCTTCAGTGCGGTTACAATGCCATTTCAATAAAACTTAGTATATTTTATTACTGGCAAATTACAATTGGGAAAAAATACCGAGTGGGTAAGATACTCCTAGAAGGGTGAATAAAGAGAGAAATTTACAAAAAATTTTAAAAAAATAATCACCACGACAACAGCAAGAAGTCGTAGAAATCACGTTCAAGTGTCAGTATCAACTGTTCACTACAAGAAATCCACATACAATATATATATATATATATATATATATATATATATATATATATATATATATATATATATATTGTAATATAATCGCCTCGCTCTCTCCTTCCGCCCTCCTTTGATACCGCGACGCCTCACGTCGCGGCGCCAATGTAACAATATACTACTAATCAAACACGATGGCCCACGCTAGTGCGCCACTGTAATATTCTCTTACAAAACCTCTCGACGATTGTAACCTTTTCCTCGTCACGCGCACTATCTTGCCCTGCCCTAGCCCTGAATTATAATTGGGTGCCACATTATCGATTGCCCGTACCTCTGCTAGCTCGTACTATTGTTTATTTCTTACCGTGTCGTAGGCCGCGCGCTCACTCCATACGGAGTTGAAGAAAGGGTCCGTTTCGTTCGTGCCTGGGTCAACATTCACACCACTACAGAATAAAAAGACATGGAATCACGGCAATTATGAGCCATTGGGATGCTCATGCATTTAATTTAGGATTTTTTTGCTGATATCCCTTTTCATTAACACAATCTGCCCCTCCGACTTACGAAACATAACAATACGAATATATAAACACACAGAAAAAAAATAAACATACACACTGAAATTACAATACAAAGAAAAATCTCATCCATCCATCAAAATGCGCATTCTGTCGTGACCTTCCTTATTATCCTTGGCCTAATAGCATAACTTGGTCTTCGACAGAACTTCTTTTCTTTCCTTTGAATGGAGCGTAAACAGATCAGAAAAAAAAACAATACAGTTATTGCACAATTCGTGCCACTTCCCTTTTTTTTGCAGCGATGTCACCTTCCGTCAGCGCCCGTCGCTGGTAGCTGTCACGTGCATTATTTACGCACGCAGTCCCTCAGCTGCCACCAGATCCTCGATGCACTCCTCCGTTTAAAGTTTGCCAATGCATCCACAATTATTGTTTTTTGTCTTAATCGCGTCTTCCCTGAATGTTATTTCTATATCTCGCG
>BLKR01017464.1:0-11532 GCA_011170035.1 Teleogryllus occipitalis
GCCGAATGATCTTGGGTTCCGGCAGTAAACGAAAATCCACACCAGGTTGCACCCAGCTTCCTAAGGTGTAGATTCCGTGATCTATTTGGTTCTACAACACCTTGCGCAAAATGTGCGCCGTACCATAGAGTACGATATCCTGGATTTCATAGTGCTTACTGCAGCCTGGGATCTTAGTCAAGTGCTTCGTAAGATCTTTAGGAATGGCGCCCAGAGCACCTATTATTACTGGCACAATCTCTGTTCTAACATTCCACATTCGACTGACCTCGATTGCAAGATCTTTATACTTTAGAAATTTCTCAGCAGACTTTGCTGTTACATTTCCATCACATGGAATAGATACATCAATGAGGAGACATGTTTTTTCCGCCTTACTGCGTATCACTATATCTGGTTTGTTAGCCATTATAGTGCGATCGGTGTGAATCTGTTGATCATACAAGATGGTGTTATGCCCAGCTGTTGTTACTGGTTTAGGTGTGTGGTTATACCATTTATTGCTTATCTCTGGGACATTCATAGCTTTACTTATATGCCAGTGAATATATGAGCTATACTCCAGGCCATGTATTAGGCCGCACTAAATTCGCAATATGGCAGCTTGAAAGATTTCCTGTCGGAATAGCCAACTTATGAAACTATAACTCTGATCAAGTCTCTCGCTTTTGTTTTGTTTGTTGTCATTCACAATCCTCGCGCGGTCTCGAGTCTTGTCCACTGTTCAATAATACATGATTCGTTTTTCGGTAGAATTAAAAAGAGATGTTCATCTATAAACGAATATTAACTCTGTGAATAATTATTAAGTTAAGTAAGAATTATCAACTATTGCAAGCTTAAGAAGTGTTAAAGTGTCAAGTGCAAATGAAAAATACAACCTCAAAAGTTATCTGCGGTCATACTTCTATGTTATTAATGCTTTTGAGATGTGTGTCAACAGTTCCTTCACGTTTTGAACTGGTAGTAATGAGTTTTATTGAACACAAATAAATACCACAATTATTGAAGTTAATTAACATGATATACATGGTAGTTTTTAAGTGATCTAATGAATTGTTCCTAACAGTCCAGTTATGTCAATATCAATGCAAATGCATCCATTTGATTTATTTGTTCAATTATTCATTAGCTTTTAAAAATAAGTTCAAAAAAAATAATGAAAATCATCATTAGTATAAGTAAGTCTTCAATAACTTATCCATTGTTACCAGAGACAGTCTCTCTCTTTACCCATTTTTTCACCATTTCAATAGGGTGTGATTCATAAGATTGGGATAAATGGTAATAAATATGACTTTTTGATTTTTTTAAAGATGTTTATTTAAACAGGAATGTACACAATCAATATAAATGGCACATTAAATATATAGTTGCACAATAATATTGAATCTACTCTCTTATTGTGACTACATTACTATAAGCTTCTCCCTAAACATGCAGTTATTACACAGTAAACCCTCATTGCTTGTTAAATAATTCAAATCAAAAGTATATTATACTTCAGTTTCCATTACAAATTCATGCCAAATAATTCCCAATAGGCAGCCAAGCAGTACAAGATTAATATATTGTTTATTTATTGCCAGTTAAATACACTTTCTTGCTGTGAAAAAAATTCAAGGTAAGACAACGGTTATTTTCAACATTAAAATTAGAGTATTGTGCCAAGGAAATTCAAAATGCATGTGGAATTTAGAGAGAGATGCGGTGCTACTTGCCCAAAACCAGTATTACAAGTAATGTCACAAATGCTACTAATCAAATAAGGTTACAAACAAGCTACAAAAAACTGAAACAATGTTGACAAGACTATTTACAAATACATTTAGATATACAAGACAAGTACATCTGTGAAAACTAAGAATTATAATAATTAGAGAGATGATTTTTATGTCCTAAAAATCTTGAAATATGCATCTATGACCTAAAAATTCTGAAATATGCAATTAAAAATAACAATATTTCATTTCATGTGATACTTGGAATGAAAAGATGTATTTTTGTGCAAACATAATATAACCTAGCTCACTTCTCAGGAGAAATAATTGAAGTAATTATGCACCTTCATTAAGGACATTGTTTGTCTTGTTTCATTTTTTCTGCTTGGTATAAAAAATATATCAAGAAATATCCTACATTTGCACAAGTATTTTATTGTCTATAGAAAAGAAAAAACACAAAGTGTGACAAGCTTTTTCTAATCAATGACTGCTCCCAAATAAATAGATTCTATGACAACAAGGAATGGTTTAGAGATAAGTCTCTCTTTAAACAAAATAAATATAGGAGCATAAAAATATTCTCTTATTATTATATGAATATGCACAACAGGAAAAATTTGCCAAATTGCACTAACATATTAATCTACATAGCATCCAATTCTAACCACATGTCAAGGAATTTCATTTAGCTATGCCCTGAAGCAATAGACAAAAATATGCAAAATCATAGATATGCACTCCCTATTAATAATAATAATAATAATAATAATAATAATAATAATAATAATAATATAATAATAATAATTACTGCCTTTGGTGTGTTGGAGTTTGTATTTCTATAGTAATTCCTCAGGAAGCACTCTCTTTTAAAAATTATAATTTCATTCTCTCTCACATGGGCATACTTGTCTCCCTTTCCCTAAGTAAAACCCATGTTCTTCACTATTCGCTTTAGGGAGGTCTGAGAGCCTTCAAAATTTAACGTTTCATCTCCCACAATCTCTGTGTACAGGTTTCTTATAGAAATACCACAACCTACATAAAATATAATCCTTGGTACTTGTTAAATAATACATAAAACAACACAAAATGATCATTGTTTATATTAATAAAACTGTATACTAACAAACTAATTAAAAAGTCTAATTGATTACCTGAATTCAAACTACAATAAAATTTATTGGCAATTGCATCCTTAGTGAAATTGTCAATATCTGTGATTGGACGGGATCTTTTACGGGTCTTTTTGGGTGTGGTCAGAGCTTCTTGTTTTTTATATTTGTTGATAATACTATCAACTGACTTTACACCCACCTGTAAACACACAACATCTTGAAAAAAAGAAAATTAGATTTATTACGATTAATACATGAGTAATGGTAAAGATAATTAACAACTATACTCATCCCAATTTTAATTAAGAAAATTACACTTGTAAGTTTTAAAAGATAAGATGTAGAAAAGAAAAGAAAAATCAATCTTACCTGTAATAATTTTGCCACTCGTGTTATTAAACAAGAGTGGGTAACATGGACCTTTTCTTCCACTGCTTCCTTCCACAGTCCACAAAATAAATTGATAATTCCCTTTTGAAGAGAACTTTGAATACGTGTTATCTTCAAAGGTTCAAAATTAAGTATAGACTCGGATGTTGTTGGGCTATCCATTATTTTCCAGTTATAATTAAAATGAATTCAGAAAAAATAATAATAATAAATATAATTAATCTAAAACAAGAAATACTAAAGGGACACTTAACAACAACAAATAATGAACTACAATAACTATTTCAATTAACTTTATTTTTATTACTAAAGAAAACAATTGGAAAATAATAAATAAAACTCAAAAACGCCTAGTACTACTAAATAAATAAATTGAACGATAAAACGCAAAGAACGAAGAGCACCAAAACGCAAAATGCAAATCTTTAGCAACACTCGTAAACTAACACAACTTCACTTGTATGGCTTTGAATGTTGGCGAAATCTACGGAAGTAGTCATTGTTTCATTGCAAACTTAAATTTTACAAAATGTCCCTACCGCTTGATAGTAATATATACAGGGTATTTGTGTGACGGTTGGCAACAACTTTTGCCAACATAAAACGAAACGAAACTACCCTAAATCGAGTATAAATGTATGTTCTCATCCGACAGTGACATTTTTCAAAAGTTGTCCCGTTAGTTCGGCTTTTTAGCTGGCCAGCACAATATGTGTCTTTTCAGATATTCACATTTAGCCAGAAATGGACATTCTGAAACAATATGATCTTTGTTTCGGACTGCTCTCCGCAGGGCCGGCATCTGTCTTCCAGTGTTGTTTTCAAGATGACCTCATAATGGCGTGTTCGTAGTGCCTGATCTTGCGCTGCTATTAGGAATGCTTCTGACTATTTCCATTTTACCTCTCTTAAGCCACGCATGTGTTTGTTAAATTTAGAACCTTGGCAGACTCGTAATTTAGGGAATTAACAAGTTGAAAGTTACGGTCGCCAGCTGTTTCAAACAACAAATTAATTTTTAAACAAAACCTTGCCTTAGAACAAAAATAAGGCGAGATGACCATGCATTTACCTAATGGAATATTTCGGGGCTAACACAGAGGACCCCTAAGCCATCGGAATCGGGAAGACTGTCGTCGCAATCGAAACTTTTCGAAAGGACGCTCCAGATTCGGAAAGAAACAGGAACATAAATTCTTAAGGATCTCGGAAGTGGAGATATAACAATCTAAAAACCTTACAATCTTTACAATTATTGTAAACAATAAAAACATACAAAAACAACATCAAATAAATTTCTCTTGCTTATTAGACTTGAAATTGCTGCAAGAGAAATGACACAGAACTACGAGAAAAAATTACAAAACTGTCAGACGGAAAAAGGCCGTCTCTATACAAAAAGCTGTGGGAAAAAACACAGGAACACTATTAAAAGGCGCTTCAAAACAATACGCCTGAACATTAAACAGAATTACTGCATTCAAGACATTCCCGTCGAATAGTCCACTTTAGGACAAGGAAGTTGAATACACAATTAAAAAATTGACAAAGAAGCCGACTTCGGCTATCTCTATCAATACAAAAAAGTGATACCGTAACTATTGCAAAAACGAGCCATTCAAACATTAAAACCAAACTTTGTATGAGTGTACATTAATATAAACTTGTAAGGAAATGGATCATTTACCAATTTTACACCTTTTTACCAAAGTTAGCGAGAAATCAGGAATACTCTGGAACGAAAACCGAGCGGCCGAGAAAACCGAGCGGCCCATGCCCTGGCCCCGTTACGGTGATCGTAACCCTGGCGAGAACCGGTGGCCTATCCACGTCGGCTTCGCAGAGCTAGACACCAGCCGGCTTCTCGCCCGAGCGACAAAGAAATCGCTCACGGGGCGAGAGGCGCAGCCGAAATGGATCACGACCAATGCCGTACGGAGCCTGCTGACGCCTACAAACGAAACTCCCCGATGTCGAATGCGACCACTGTCGTCTTACTCACGACGGGAGCAGGAAACTGTAACATTTACACAAACAAATTAGAAATGTACAGCCCTTACATGGCACACCACACATTGTGGGGCCCAACGAATGCCCAAACGCTGCCAAACAACTGCAACGTGAGCTACGAAAACAAACATACAGAGTAAACCTGCAATAAAACAAAGGTGAATTCATAGAAACATCACGAAATCATAAAAAAACACTCAAATTCAGATCCAATTCCATACCAATAAAAACCAACATTGCCTAAATCAGGCTGAAAGCAATCATACACATACATAAAAATACATTATGACGACTCAGAAGGAGCCGGGCATTGTTAAACGTGAATAATGGCTCGTAACATGACTATGACAAGCATACACTCAGCACAAACAACCAAACGAGGCAAAGGCAAAACACGGAAGGCGAGGCGCGCTGGTCGCGCATATAGGTTTCCCAGAAGGGGAAGGGGGCCGCTGAAGCGTCGGCGGGGCGTAGCGGGGAAATATCGATTCATTTACTGGGCTATACAAACTCCATGCTTGTAAAAATTACGTTTGCCCCTTAGAAGGCAGGCAACTTGCGGGCCATGGCTGCAGTGCAGAGAAATTGATCAACGGGGCAATCCGATGGTGAAGCCCCCTGGCGGTAATGCCAGAAATAGTGGCAAATGGACATGAAATAATTTTTTGTTTTGCCTTACAAACATTAATTCTGCAGCTACAAAGGCAAATGAGGTGTCTGTGTAACCCTAAATTTACTCTAAATTTGAGATTTTGTTAGCAGAACCCACTACAACAAGTCATTTCCTTATAATAAATAAAAACCTGTTTTGAAATCAATAAAAAATGTTACACCATATGCCAATTTTTTCTCAGAGTCAAACCAACCAAAAAATAGATGTTTATAGCAATTTCTTAGGTTTTTGAAACCTTCTCATGGCCATGAGATCACAGTTTGAATTTTCCAATTTACCATTTTTGAGAAAATTGATGTCAAAAAGTTGCTCATATGTTACCATTCTTAACCTAATTACAGAATAAATCATAAGCTAAGAGTACAAAATCTTCTCAGATGGACGTTGGCTTCAAGATGTTGTAGCACAAAATTTCAATAATATGACTACTTAAATTTTCCAAATTTAACAGTTTTAGCTCATCATTAACGTTCCCATTATCGAGACGAGCTAAATATTGGCCATGCAGAGGTTTGTTTACAATCCTGTTCCAAACCTGTTTCAGTAGTTTTGGAGGTTTGGTTCTGGTATTGAATTTTGTCAGTGGATCCATGTCTGCTTGGTCCACCACTTGCAGGTCTCTTGATGCTATTTTCTTTGCAAGTTTTACAATACCCCTGCCTTCGTTCTTTGCTTCGATCAGAATAATTTGTTTTATCAAAGGATCGTCTGCTTGCTGGGTTACATACTTAGCCATTCCAACTATTGCGTTTCGATCTGCAGAATCCACTTGTCTTAGCCCGCGGTCACCTTCCTAGCGTGCCACATAGTCTGTCAATATCAGCTTTCGGATGCAAAGCTCCATACATCATGAGAAGTTTCCGTGTTTTTCGGTCCATATTCAAGATGTTGAATCCAATCGACCAAACTGTATTCAAGTACAGAAACTGCCAGCGGATCTATTGCTGAGATTCTAGTCTTGGCGCTAAGTTTTGTTTCCAGGATCATTATTACTCTCTTATAATATTCCTTTCATATTCTTTCATTCATTACATTATGTGAAATGTCATGACTTTCCTCTGTGCCAAGATATTTATACATTCTTCCAGGCTCAAGATCTTATATTATGTTTCCATCATTCAATTGAATATTTTACGACTTGGCAAGCTTACCCTTAGCTATATTTGTTTTCGAACATTTGTCAACGCCAAACTGCGTGCAGATATCATTACTGAAGCATTTTATGATAGTTAACATTTCAAAGAGAGCTTTCAAATTCTTCGCAAATAGTTTTAGATCGTCCATGTAAAAGAGGTGACTAATTGGTTTTTTCCTTTTGTCCAGTTTATAGCCCAAAGAGGAGTGATTAAGCTGCCTACTCAATGGGATCAAACAATTACAGAATAGCAGTGATGAAAGAGATTCTCCTTCGAATATACCATTCTTCATCTGTATAACTCTTGACTGTAGCTGTTTTTGCCTATTTTTCAGAAATAACATAGTACTCCATTGTGTCATACTGCATTTGCAGAACTCTATTAGTTTCGGGTGTATTTTGTATATTTACGGGGCCCTAACTATCCAGTCATGAGGGACGCTCTCATAGGCTTTTTGATAATCTATCCACGCAACGTTCACATGCCTTTTGCTCTGTTTAGCACTCTTCTAGATTATCTTGCTAAGCAACAGTAGCTCCTTGCACCCATACGAGCCATTTCGGCATACTTTCTGCTCAATGGGATCATTTAGTTGTGTTTGTATATTTTACCAGCTATTGCTCTTGTGATTATCTTATACATGGTTGGCAGGCAGGTGATTGGTCTGTAATTTTTGGGAAGTTTTGCATTACCTCCCTTAGGCAGGAGATAGGTAACACCACGGGTCATCCATACGGGCATATCTTCCTTCTTGTTCAGCATATTGTTTACTGTCATTTTCAGGTACGGATGCAGGGACGTACATTTCTTAATCCAAAAATTTCGGACTTTGTGTACAGCTTTCCAGTTTGTAGTACCTCTGATGACTTGTTGCAAATCTTGTGTTATCTCACCCATGAGTTCAGATGTCATTGATATATACTGCTAGCTGCGTCACATTCTTCTTGAAACAAAATGGAGTCTTTATTGAAATGTTTGGGATCTTCCCATTGTCATGGCTCCTATTATCCTTATCTCCTATCACAATAACAATTTTATATTTCCATCAATCTTTCCCAAGCTATTGCATACCATTATCCTGTTCTACTAGCTCGTCGTAATAATAGGAAGCCACATCAACGAATTTATATCCGTGGGTACGCAGAACCGGCCCATACGGGAAACCGTGAATAACACTATTATTATTGTAGGGACTAATTCTCATTAATTAAAAATAAAAATCTGAAATTTGTTTCCATAGTTGAATAACGACAACTGCGTTTATTTCCTTGTCATTATTTAAATGATTACTTTAGCCAAAGAAAAATACAACAATCCTGAAGAATATACCTGTTGTGTTTACGTAAAGAAAGTCCAACATTAAAATTAATGTTTTATTCACTCTCAAATGACAATTTCCTTCCTGTAATCTTTTCCTGTGCCCGAGGCGGGGCACAGAACAACCTCGGCCGCTCTCGGCCATGGCGTAGCGCCGTCTTGCAGCGGCGTCTGGGGGGGGGGGCGGTAGTGAGTCCCTCGTCAGCTCGGCCCTACACCCAGCCGGTCGTGCCGATCTCCGTGTCGCCGCTTTCACCTAGCCCGGCTCCCGGCCGCTCTGGGTTGCACGGCTCGTCTTCTGCGCAGCGCGTGCAGGCTGCTCCCTAGCTGACGGACAGTGTGCTCACCGTAGCACTCTCCACTCTCTGCTGTACTCCGTCTGATGGAGCCCGCACTTAACTTACCAATTATGAAACTAAAGGCGGTCCAAAAATTTCCAATTTTTTTTATTGTTGATATTGTATGTTTAGTTAGAATACTGATAACCGCAAATAATGATTTTTAAAATTATGCACTTTAAGGCACAACAATAGAGCTTTAAATATTGTGTATTTTAAAAACCCGAGTATACTCGTTCATGTTCACAATTAGTCGTATGTACCTAGGAGTTGGCAAAATGTTTGGGAATAATATTGTTTTACATACATAACTTTCAAATGAATTTATTTTTATTACAATGGAGTAAAAATACGCATTTTATATTAATACCATCAAATGTTTGTAGCGGTGTGATATGCTTTAAAACATGAAACTACACAAAGGGCGACGTTACAACCCTCGCACATATATCTCGATTCACGCCTGTTTCCTTCCCCTTTGCGTCGCGTACTCGACTGCACATCCCACATATTCTCGTAGGATTCTGATTTTTTTCCGTGGGAAAAATCAACGAAGGAAAATGCCTACCAACAAGACGACATGGGTTGGTACTGCTGGAGGGACGTCCTGATGCCTTTGGGGAGAATTCCTGCCTGTGATGTTTGACTGTCACTTCTCAATCACAGCAATGCGGAAATCAAGAGAATTCTTTCGGCCCCCAGATTTTTTATACAGCACAAATGAATTACACAAGGCTAAATCAACGAGATGAAAATATATCTTTTTGTAATATTTCTTTCCTCTTTTGCTAGTGATAGGATAGTCTGTTAAATGCTGGTCGACTCTATCAACTCCTCCCATTGTGTCATTATATGATATGACAGCTGCTGGCTTCTGTATCTGTTTGCCTTTCTTATGTACTGTTTTCAATTCTGAATTGTGGATAGTGCTCAACAAAGAGACATCACGCGTATCTTTCCACCTCATCGCAGTTACTTTACCCCTCTGATACGCAATAATTTCTCCTTTCCTAAGTTTCTTATTGCGAAATCCTGATGGCATATCTTTCCTAGAAGTTCGCACAGTGCCATTGACATCAGTTCTTTGAAGCACAAAAATGTCTGCTTGTTTACACCACCATTAAAAAGATCACGAGTATACTCGGGATTTTAGGTTAAGTGGTTAAAAAGGGGAGGCGGGGCTCAGGACAGCCTCGCCCCGAGGCTCGCGTCGCTGGCCACGCTCTGCGCCAGCGCCAGGTTGAAACCTGGCCACAGCAATAGCTTCTTTGTGAAGCCAGCTTCTTGGATAATTTGGTCTTCAATCCAGGTTGCGTTCTCTCCATATTTTTTATACCCTACCATTTACTTTGGCGTAGTAGAAGCTCCAGATCACCTCCTTCATCACGTCTTCTTTCCACCTAATACGATTACTCCGAGCCTCAGCCTAATTTGGGTTCCTTTGACTAGAACGGCCAGATTCAAACAAGGTGTTATTTGCTCGGTCAGAGAGCCATGTTGAGACATCTGTAGAGCAAGCCACGTTATAAGACTTTCCTTTTCTTGTTCTAACCATTTTCTCGATTATTAACATACTGTGAGTAATGCACTATAGATGAAATTAGCGTTGATTGCAGATCGCACAATTACAATTTACTTCCTTTAATCTTTTCCTGGGCCCGAGGCAGGGCACAGAACAATTAGAAAGAACACTAGAACAATTAGAAAGAACAATTAGAAAGAACAATTAGAAAGACAACCAGAAACGTTATTTCCGGTCACCCGTTTTTACGACTTAGGGTGGTGGCCTCGGTCTTCTCCCCACAAAACCCAGCAAGGTGCGCCTCCGGACGCCAATCGGCATTACTAGGTCCTGCAAGATTGTCAATGACTGCTGAAGGCAGCCTCCTTTGTTGGCTAATCCTCGGTTCGGGCCTCCACTCTTGTCATTGGCCTGGTGTGCCACCCCAGTTTCTATCCTGTACCTTCTCTGAGCCGGTGACCTGCAGGCTCATGGCCATGCTCCTCACAAACATTGCGCTTCCAGCCGTTGATTCAGCCACCCATAATCTGGGGTCAGACGCCGTTTGCAGTCGCCTGCTCCGGGTCGGGGATCCTCTTCTGGTGTTGTTGAGGTCGTCTTCGTTCACCACTCTCCATCGACCTGTCCAGCAAGGGAGGCCCTACTAGAAGCTACGCTACCGCCGGTATAGCTCTCAGGATCACAGGAGCACACAAGCTCCACCACCAACGTCAAGGTCATGTACTTTCATCTATAGTAGTGCTTCTATTTTTACTTTCTCGTATACGTACGTATATACGGAGTAATATAAGTATTATAGAGAAAGTTATGTAATGCTGCGCTAAAACCACGTCGGATTTTCGGCACAAAAAGATTCATTGCCGGGCCCTGACAACGAAAAAGTCGATATATTCTGTTGCTAAATTAAGAAAAAGAAATCCTCTAACACCTGGTGTAGCCAGAATCCCTGTTTTTGTGAGTCTTTCATGCCGAAACTCCAATTGAAATCAAAACGTCTGTCCATCTGTCCGTCCGTCTGTGAACACGACTAGCGCATAAACCGCACGTAGGATTTTTTCAAAATTTAAGTGCATCTGGCTGTGCATATGGCACTGTGCATCTGGCTCCAGATGAAGCCTTGAGATTTTGGAAAACATTAAAATTTGTGGGCACTTTGCATGAAGCCCCACGTACAGTTTAAAAATTTTCTCAAAAGCAGTCACAAAGTTTTTCCGTACATTTCTTGTAAGAATAAAGGGAAATACGCTTATAAAGTGGCATAGGTCCGATTTTGCGGGTAACTCTGAATGTTCGAAAATTTTAAAACT
>BLKR01017465.1:0-11530 GCA_011170035.1 Teleogryllus occipitalis
CTCGCGTATCTCTGCCAATTGCATGAAGTTCGCAGGAATTCCGTTCTATAAAGATTTTTTTCTTCACGGGCCGGAGAAATTGTCCGGTTGAGGCAGGTTTCCGGCTTGTACAGATTCTGGTTTAGACAGATTTCACTGTATTATGAAGTCACGCAGAGAGGACAACCAGGAGGAACAAATAGGGAGGACGGGTAGTGAGGCTTGGCAATAATGACTAGGTGTTGAGGACTGGCGAGAAGGAGCGCTTACGCGATTTTTTTACTATACCTCAGCTTCGGACCCTCTTCTCGATCATATTTTTTCGACCAGTTTCCGTGAGAGGGGTTGTGATTCTGGAACTCAAGAAAACGCGCGCAGATGATACTTCACCCCCATCTGTATTTGCTGTTTTTTTCTTCCGGTAATTAAAACAAATTAATGCTGGGAGGTCATACGTTACGGTTTCGATTTTTCCCTTTTGATGATTGTGGTCAGATCAGATTGTTGTGTTAATCTATGTTATGGTGCTGAAACCATCCAGCTATGAATATTATAATTTATTAATTGCTCCATGGCTGAAACTACAGTCTATTAACAGACTGTGGCTGGATCCTGTATTTCCACCACGACTGAGTCATCTATGCAGGCATACCATCCAAATTAGTAGTATTAACATTTTAGGATGGTAATAGTGGTTATCGTGGAGATGGAGGTCAAGCGCGGGTTTATGAATTTCTTTGAAACATGGAAGTCGGCTGTGACGAAAGTGCGCACTGGAGTTTGAGGTTATAAACGTTAAAAACCTTCAAGAAATATTAGAGACTAGAGAGACGATGCCTGTAATAACTCCTTACACTTACTGCGTCTCGAAGTTATTTCATAGCGAGGCAGGTATTCGAATTATAAGTAAATTTTTGCATTCTGCATCACCAACATTGATAGCTCGGAATGGATTAGAAAGAACAGCTGTCGGAAGTCGAGCTCGTACGTGCTTTCATTACTTTCTTTATTCATCACAAAGTATTGAAACATTGAATGTGATTGAAAATAAAAATATTGCCCATATGCCTGAAGTACCTCATGATGTTTTAACGAAAGTGAAATACAATTGCATTTTGTCCGAAAAGACGATGAAAATGGGATGGTTTCAGAGAAAACGCTTTTTAGCAATGGAAGCGAAGAAAGAGCGGGAGAGAAGAAAAAATGCACCTGATATCCCTTTTTCTCTTAAATATTTGGATGAAAATATTGGTTTAAAAACAAAGCCTGACCAGAAAAATAGCGAGAGAGACGTTGTACTGCCATTTCATCAAGAAACTGAAACATCTGCTGCTTTCAGTAGAAATGATTCTGATGAATTTTACTCTGACAGACCAATTGACACCCACTTGGAATTTTCTAAAGGGGTTGTTAAAACTAAGGATTGGTTGAATGATTATGAATTTTACAGAAGTTCTAATCGGTCAGAGAATGTGGCACCTTGGCAATTAAACTATGGCACTCCAGACAGATCTATACCCATTAGTTCTGTACCATGTGGAGGTTGTGGTGCATACTTGCAGTGTCAGGTAGATTTAACATTCCTCTGTTTCCAGCTATACTACAATATGTCACTCATTTTAACATGCTTTTGATTTTATTATTAGGATACTGGTATCCCAGGCTATCTTCCAAGTGAATTTATCAAGCACTGTACAAAAGCGGAACTTCAAGCTATCAAATGTCAGCGTTGCCACTTTCTTCAACAATACAACATGGCTCTCAATTTAAATGTGTCACCTGATGACTACCCACGCCTTTTATCACACTTAAAAAATGAGTTCGCACTTGCTGTATTATTGGTTGATCTCGTGGATTTTCCTTGCAGTCTTTGGCCAGGGATACTTGAAATTATAGGTTAGTGAAGTACTGTATTACGGATAATTACTTATTACCCTAATTTACTTAAAGCACTTTTATGTTATAAAGTTGCCTTCCATAATTAGTTTCATTTTAAGAGTGATGTTTAATGTAATGGTGTAATTAAAAAATGTAAATAAATAAATTATTTATGTTTCTGGAAATGTTACATTTTTTTATTCTTTGGGGTTTAAAAGAGAGGGCATTTCTTTGATTTTTGTAGTTTTTCATGATTTATTTCTCGTATAAAGAATATTGAATTTGAGATTACTTTGTGGAAAGGAAGTCAGATTGCAGACTCATTAAAATTGACCCTTCAGATGTTCTGATACCTTTTACAAAACAAAGAAGTTGGGGCATATATATTGTAAGAAAGTGATAACATTTTCATTAATAATGATCATCTAGATTACTAAGTCAACACATAATATTAAAAATAAATTTTTAATGTATTTTTTTTTTTTTTTTTTTCCCGTAGGAATGAAACGACCAGTGATTGTAGTGGGGAACAAAGTTGATCTTCTCCCAAGTGATTGCTCACAATTTTTGTCATATGCTAAGGAATGGTTGTGGAAGGCTTTGCAGAAAACAGAATTAGCAAGTGCTAATGTTAAAGATGTGATGCTTGTAAGTGCACAAACTGGTTTTGGAGTAGAAGAGCTCATCACAAAAATGCATACGATATGGGGATATAAGGGTTTGTATTTAATTAAAATGTTTATTTATATGATAATTGAAAATTTGTTTCTTATTGTATTGAAAATGGAAATGAAGGGAGTTATTTTCAGTTTTTTAAAGAAATGGAAAAATGAGTGTCTCTTATGGAGATTTTTTGTTTCTATGACAAGAATTAAAACCCTAACATTAATAATTATTGTAATTTTATGAGAATTTTGAGGACGAAATATTGTTAGAGGTTGATGTTATTTGAATTGTTACATCTATAAGTACAGGGACAACACAGGAGGTTGTGTTTTATTAAATAACTGTATAGTACTTTCCAAACTTCCCACAATAAATGTTCCATGATTTTAAATTTCATGTTTTGTTTAACTTTGTTTTCTGATTCATTAGCTTATGCTAGAACTCTGAGTAATATTTAAGAAGAATATCAGAAAATGGGAGAAACCAAATGTATTTAGTAGGTTTGTCATTATTTTGGCTAACTTGATTTTTTTTTCCATCCTAAGTTTTATTAGTTCAACTACTTTTTTCAATTCTTGGAACTTAAAAAGTGATTTAGTGTTTTAAGGTTCACTAAATATGAATAATGTCACAATAGAAGATTTATGAACACAGCTGTTATTTTGAAGTTTAAATTACTGTGACCTAGATTCAAAAGTACACCAAAGTACACCACTTCAGTGGGAACAGGCGCTTTGACACTCCCACTGCCTTTCCACTGACACAAAGAAAAGCAAAATGCACAGTCCATGTTGATTTTAGAATTATTTTCAGATTTAATGACCCTTGAAACATAACTATTCCAATTCTTAAATTAAAATAATTTTTGAAATAGAAAAGGTATGTTCATTGTTCTCCAAACAAGCCAAAACTAATTATGTAATTGTATTCTAAAAATTTCACTTTATGCCAAAACAAGCTATTGTATTTAAATGTTTATTGAATGGCCAGCTGGTTTTTAGGACATTAAATGATTTTAATTAGGATTTTGGGGTGAGATAAAATAAAATTTCAACTTAGCCGAGGCAATTACTACTCTGGAGTATATAACAAAATTGGAATGTGTGAAATACAAGAAAATTTTAAAATGAAGAGCTGTATGTTTTGTGTTTCCGATGCATTGTATAAATTACAACTACAGTTATTATCACATGCATTTAAAAGTAGTATTTAGTATGGTTTCTAAAAATAATTATGTATGTGATTTTCTGTGTCTGAGGGCAATTTTAGAAGAAATTCATTAATCAGATGATAGGAATTAGCATTGATGCTCCATCCCTCTCCTCTTCAGTTCCCGATACTCTCTCCAAAAAATTCCCTTTCAAAAATTTGTAATATTTCTTTTCATAATTTATTAGAGGTTAATATTCATTTTTATATTCTGAGGGTTTATTTCTTTTTAAAATATTATTTAATAGATTATTTATAAAAAACACTTTTTTAATTAAACTTTTATGCACTCTCCAAAAATAATGTATTTACATACAGCATATGTATAGAGAAACATCTTACTTAGTGGAATCCTGACTTCCCTTTTATTTTTTCACGTACTTTGTAAGAAGAGAAAATATTGTAATCGTGCCCCAAAAAAAGACAAATTTTCAAAAGAAAAACTCTATTGCTGGGCCCTGGTAATGAAAAAGTGAATAAATCATGTACCTACAGTAGTAAATTACTCTCTCTGACACATTGTGTAGTCAGAATCCATGTTTTGTGGGTCCTTAGTACTGAAAAGTTGATTGATACGAAACTGTCTGCTTATCTGTCCATCTGATGGAGGAAACTGATGAGTTGTAACTGAAGAGAAATGAGTATCAGGAACTGTGGACAATATTATTAATGTACACCAATATATAATGAAAAAAACAGAAATGACTCTGCTGCACTCTGCGGTCAATTTGCTACATATCTCAGTGCTTTTGTGTCTCTGCTATGAGGCGTTTGTGTATCACTTGATTTTGATCCAAATACTTTAAACACTTGAAGTGTTGTGTTGAAAATGACTTAACTGACCATAATTGCAAGTTTTATATGATAACGAATACTGTACTCTTAAACCAGAGATGTAAATGCTTTGTTCTAATGGTGGTATTTTTGGGACCATAAATATTTTACCTTAAAAAGGGCTTCCACTAAATTGTGATTTCAGTGTACTGAGTGTTCTTTTCAACTTTTGTTTATAGATTCTCTTATTCTTAATTTTTTGTAAGATATCACTGATTGTGATAAGAGAGGTGAAGCTTAAATGAGGAGCATACATTCAAAAGGTGACATGACTTGGCAAAAATTGAGTTCCACTGTTCTTCCCTAGAATTTTATTTCCAGGACAAATGTGAGATGTCTTACAATGGGCCTTACAATAAGTTGGCTTACTCTATTCATAAACTTGTCGACAGTGTTGAAAAATGTAAAATTTTTGCTAAATGTTTAATTTTTATTGGATTTTTTAAATTTTTTAAAATTATTATTATTATTATTATTATTATTATTATTATTATTATTATTATTATTATTATTATTTAATGTTTGCTACTCAAATTGGGTACAATTATAAGTAAAATAAATTGTTTGCCAGGTGATGTGTATTTACTTGGCTGCACAAATGTGGGGAAATCTACTCTCTTCAATGCATTGCTACAATCAGACTATTGTAAAGTGCAAGCTGTGGATATCATGCAGCGAGCAACAACATCTCCTTGGCCAGGAACAACACTCAACTTGTTGAAGGTATAAATAAAATCAAACAAATGTTAACATGTGATTTATTAAATGACAGAGATGTGTGGTTAAATGTGGGTTCAGAACCTCCTTATCCATCATCCCTTGGTATTGATACAATGCTTTCAGAAGTAATTTGAAGGGTCATACATTTGCATAGTTTTGAATATTCTAATTTAAATTAAAGCATTAATGCCATTTTAAAAATGCTTCATCCAATAAACCAATTTATATTCAATCTGTTCGGACTAATTCTTCAAAATTGATCAGGATCACTGTGAGTGTTAAAATTTAATTCTCACAACTTATTGTTTGATATACTACTTTCACAGCCTTGAATCATCAGCCCCTAATGAAATTTTTACAAGATTAAATAGACTATTTTGTTTGCATGCCATCTGAAATGGATTGAAAACCAAGAATAGAGAACTTATATTTGTCTTTCCTGAGCGGTTGTAAAATGTTGAACAATTATTTATTGAAGATTATATTATGTGGTATGTGATTGATTGCCTGTGCTTGTAAATAAAAATTAAAAGGTCAAAATTTCCATGTCCAATATTTGACCCCACTGCTCTTACAAATTTTTTGTTTAGCAAATAATTTTAATAATAGACACCAATGGAAATGAATGAAATGTGAGCTAATTTAGTTTCTAAGACTACATAGTAATTATTCTCGCCAAAGAGAAATTTAATGCAAAAGGAAAAGCAAGTCTGGTACTCTGCTTTCTCTGTGTAAGTTTTTTGTGAGACCCTGCTTGCAAGACATTTATCACTTCTCTTTCCAATTATTTAATACCATGTGATATTTTTTCTTCTGAAAGTTTTCATTTCCAACATTCAGAATGTGTTTTCTTTTATAAGGTGTATGAAACTAAGAGAAATGTTGAAAAATAACAACTAAGAGATTTATTTTTTATCTATTCATTACATAGTTTCCCATTTTGAGAGCTGATGGTTGGCGATTGTACCAGCGAGTGGAACGTCTGCAGGCTTTACAACAAAAGCAGCACGCAGAACGTGAATTACTTCGCCAACAATTGAAGAAGAATCACAACCCTCGTCAAGCTACCCTCATTGGTAAGACATAATATTATTAACTTGATGCCTTTCGTTTGGAATTTTTTGCTTCTTAGTATTTTTAACAAATAATGCAAGGATTTTTACAAATATTGGAAAGGGAAAAATTATTAGTGCATATTAGACAAGTTTAACCACAGAGTTTACTTTGACAGATACCACGTTATAGAAGTTTTTAAAATAAAAACACACAGTGACATTATATAAACTTTAAAGTTTTATTTTTCGTTAACCATAGTTTGTTGAGTGAGGTTTCGGGGAAATGAATTTTTCCCCATCTTCAGATTACAATGAATATTAGAGAAAACTATTATTATGTTTTTTTAAAAGAATATAAATAACAATTTACTGACATTAAAGTAAATGATACAATTACAATGAAACACTGATACTCGATATAAAATAACATGTGAAGACTCACCATTTTGATCAACAAAAGATCATTAAAACATTATGTTAAATGAAACATAATGTACCAATGGACAAATTTTCCATTTGGGTTTCCAAAATACATCAGAAAGAATTTTTATTTTTAAAATGACTACTTTCTCTCCAATAAAAAGACCAGAAATAAATGAACTATGGCAAGTAACCATACAAAGAATTATATCTCTAAAAAGTTTGATAATACACTCACAAAGACATGTAAAAGTATTTGATTTCCCTGTGTGTTGAGACAGTTAGATGTTTTAACATGAAGCATTTTCGAAACCAACATAGAATTATAATCACATACCGACTCCAATACTTGAACATTTGTAAAATTCATGGAAAGTTCACCAAGTCACTGTCCAGCCAGTGTGTCATAATTGAAATTTGTTGATCAGAAATTTTATTAATGTTACGTATAAGCTAAGATACATGTGTTTTTATTTTTTAATTTTCTCCTAGTTTATCCAATTTACAATTTCATTGTTGATAATCGATGCAATAAACAATGTTCTGAAGGTAAAATTTGCTCCCTGGTCTTTTAGGTTTACAACACAGTCTTTTATTGCACACACTGTTTAGCAATTTCATTTCAAACTTGAATTTTAACACTTCTTTTAAACATTTTGAATCTGACGGATAAAGGGCAAACAAACATACCTATTTCTTTCTTTCGTCGGACATAAATTCACTAAACTTAATTATTACCTTGATCCTGGATGGTAATACTTTTCAATTTCTGTTTTATCAACTAATTAATAAACATAGTAGGGTAATTATTCAACCTCAGTATTTCAGAAATTATGTATTAATTAGACTGGTAGAATGGGGGATAATATTTCAACTTAATTGTCCTATCGACTAAATTCATTACTACAGACTTTATCATAGATACAGGATGACAAGACAAAAAGTTTAAGGTAATTCTTGTATGTATTGACTTGGTTTACCAATTTGTGATAATGCTATTATTATTACTAAAGACGGTGACATCTAGAAAATTTATTTGTGAATTTTGTTCCACTTCAATGGTAAACTGAATATTTGAGTCATACTGATTGAAACTACCCAACAAAGAATCAATAGCATCTTGTGGCAAATTGGTGAGCAATTCTAACAATAATAAACAATATTGTCATCTACCCATCCCAAAATTTGTAGAGGAGGTTGTGTATAACTGTGCCATAGTCAGTTTATCGATAAAATCCGCAGGGTTGTAGTTGCCAAATACAGTTCTGCCAAACGCGATTCTGGTTACTGGCAGAGTGGAGGAATTCTTATTCAAGCTGGATGATCCCAAAATTTGATCTCGCCCTTTGATCAAATATGTCGAGTTCATGATCAACTCACATTTGTTATTTAGGGACAATTTTGAAAACAAGAAAGTGGTGGTGGTAAATGTTTCATTGATGAGGCTAATGCCAAAAACCTAGAACCTAGGCACGAGAAGGGAAAGCTAGTTTTGGTCATCAAATCTATCCCCCCCCCCCCCCCCTTCCATCTATGGAGCTCTAGTTGGGGCCATTTTGCAGGTGCAAGGAATTGCTTAAATGTACAGGCTATCTGTGCTCTCAGGGTACTATGATAGCTCATGATTTCAGACGCTATTCAGAAACTAGACTACTTGGAATCCTGGTAGGAATGGTAGCAATGATAGGACACATCCACCAAGGGAGGTGCATGCCACACAAACACACATGCGTGCATGCCACAAATTGCTTAAAGTATTTTTGCTTCTAAATATGCTGCCAAGATAATGATGTTTTCTTTGAGGAAATTTAAAATTAAAATGAATACATAAAGTATTAATGTTTTGTAGTGTATTATAACCTGCTTTGTAGCATATTAAAAATGATTGCAAATTAAAGTTTAATACTTCCTTTCAGGTCACATTGGTTGTACATTTGAGGATATGACCAATATTTCTTCTGGAAATGATCCATTTTCATTGAGAGTCACAGATTCTGGGCATGTGAAGTTACCAGGTTTGGATCCAAATCATAAAGATTTTGTTAAGGGCAAATGGTGTTATGACACTCCAGGGACTATCCATCCTGATCAGGTATGTAATTTGTTCCTCCATTTCTTTACTACTGGGAATTGAACAGTAGAGGATAGTCTGTAAGACCAAAGATGGAATTATTCAAACAAATAAATCAACTTAACCGAACTTGAATCTAGAAATATACTATTGATTTCAAACTGCTTTTGCACATGTAACATCCATCCTTAAAAAGGAGCAATAAAAATAATGGGTTCCCTTTTAACATTTATTTCAACTTTGTATATGGTGAGATCATTTGTTTCAAAGTTGTTTCTAGGTCAGTATTACAGCATGTTCATTCTTTCTATTTCAGATTATTGATATCTTAACTGCCCAAGAGCTAATTCATTTGCAGGCCAGAGAGATGATTCTACCTCGAACTTTTAGCCTCTTATCTGGGGATTCCATACTGATTGCTGGACTAGGTCGCTTAGACTTTGAGGGAGGTTCAGAGAAAGCTAAGTAAGAAACATTATTTTTATTAATAAATTAATTTTAGGGAAACTAAATCCTTGAATAATTTCTGGGAGTCAGATTTTTAAAACCTTTAAGTCCCAAGAATATGCAGATATTTTTATACGTAAAAAATGATTGAAATATATTTTTTCACAGTAAGTGATATTTCATAAAAACCTTGGTTATCAATGATACCACCTTTCAGCTCACCACTTTTATGGAGTGACCTTTATTCTTCCAGTTAATTTTGTTATTCTTTATTTATCCAGTAAACTTTGACCCTTTTATGTGTTGTCATTTTTCTCAGTTTTTATGATTAATATGCAGATCATCAACCTAATAATATTAGTAAAGCAAGGAATTGCAACCTACAGAGAACAGCTGTCATCCCAGAAATGGTGCAGCAAATGTTTAACCGAGTACATACATGATGACAATATGATTACAATAGTTTATTCTCCAACCATAATTTGCAAGAGACATGCCTGGTTTATATCTTGAGGTTATTTGTTTTTAAATGTGTTTCTTTAGTTTCAGGGTTGGGCAGTATTTCAAAATTAGCATTTGAAATACGTATTTTAAATACTAGTTATGTACGTTTTGTAATTGAAAAACTGTATTTTTGAGTTTTGGTGGACATGTATTTTAGAGATGTATTTAAATACATAAAATAGGACTATTTAAGAAAAGAAATACTAAAAATACTGTAAATACAGAAGAAGAAGAAGAAGTTAATGAGGATAGTTTTTTTTGTTTGATTCTGCTAGTGAATGGACCTCATTGAAACAAAAATACCCTTTCTGCTGTTAAACTTAACTCTCTTCATTTTTAAATGATAAATCTAAATCATTAGAAATGCTGGAGAATTAAGTGACAATACAAAAAAGCGTTTATTCCTTATAAGACTAGTTTATGGTTAATAGTGCCTGTTCAACAACTGTTTTCCTTTGCGGGTTTTATACATTCGCCAACTAGGGGTTTATTATCTAATGATTTATTTGAACAACTAGTTTTAAAAGGAAATTCCGTTTATTGGTGTTAGACATATTTGTGAAAGTGTTTATGTGAAAATATAAGTGAAAGTGTTTTATATTTGAAAGTTTTCAGTTATTGTTCAGTAATTTATGACTATCAATTAGTAATTTATTGCAATTTTCAGTTAAAATATATTGTTGCAATAAAAAAGTTATAATGCAAAATTATTGTATTTACTGTATTTTGAGTATTTGAAGTATTTGAAATACATATGTATTTAGGAATTCAGAACCGAATGTATTTTGAGTATGTATTTAAATACTTATGTGCATTGTATTGTGGCAAAGTATTTAAATACTAAATTTCAAGTATTTTGCCCAACCCTGTTTAGTTTATATTTAGAGTTTTATAATAACATAGATGATGTATAAATCATCGTACGGCCGGCGTATAGTGCCGAGAGAGTACACAATATATTCAGAGATAACCTTTCACCACTGACAACACAGTGGCCGACTGCTTTCACTGAATGACAGAAACCAACGGTGTTTATATAGAGTTGTTATTGCTAACAGACAAGCAACACTGCATTAATTAACCATAGAAATCAATGTGGGTCGTACGACAAACGTATCCATTAGGACAGTGCAATGAAATTTGGTTTTAATGGGCAGTGGCAACAGAAGACCGACTCCATTGCCTTTGCTAACAGCACGACGTTGCATGCAGCACCCCTCCTGGGCTTGTGACCATATCGATTAGACCCTAGGCAACTGGAAAACCAAGGCTTAGTCAGATGAGCCCTGATTTCAATAAGTAAGAGCTGAAGGTATGGTTCAAGTGTAGCGCAGACCTCATGAAGCCAAGGATCCAAGTAAACAAGGCATTGTGCGAGCTGGTGGTGGCTGCATAATGGTATGGGATATTTTTACGTGAAATGGACTGGGTTTTCTGGTTCAACTGAACCGATCATTGACTGAAAATCGTATTTTTCAACTACTTGGAGACCATTTGCAGCCGTTCACGGATTTGTTCCCAAACGATGGAATTTTTATGGATGACAATGCGCCATGTCACCGGGCCTCAATTGTTCACGAATGGCTTGAAGAACATTCTGGATCGCGAATGATCTGGCCATCAAGATCGCCGAACATGAATCCCATCAAACATTTATGGGGTATAATCGAAAGTCAGTTTGTGTACAAAATCATTTACCGGCAACACTTTCGCAATTATGGACGACTGAAACAGTATGGCTCAGTGT
>BLKR01017466.1:0-11523 GCA_011170035.1 Teleogryllus occipitalis
AATACAACTTTAACCCTTAGACAGGAACACCACACTAGAAGAGGAATATCCGTCTATGAGGGGGATAAATTATGTTTTGTTATACAGTTCGGCAACTTTTACATTTCTACATGAAGATACCATTTTTCTAAACATCGTACACGCTTATCAGTAACATTTAATCGGGTAGCAATTCAATTTATAAGATTTATATACTACTAGTAAAACGTAGCATACCAGTCACTGATAAACCTCATATTAGGGAATCAGAATGCAAACGTATTAAATTGGCGATCCTCATCTAGGTGTCGAGAATAGGGATGCAACATTGATGTTGATATTTTCAAAACATAGATTTTGTATAGACACATGAACATATTTCGTAAAAAAATGAAACATTTATAAAACCTGATGTTTATTATCGATGTGCTTGATGAGTTGTTGTGAATGAAAAGAACCGATAATCACAATTTTATAAAAAAGTTAAAATATGAAATAATATTGCATTATACCACTGTCAATACATGTGTTCGAATAAAGCGAGACTATCTTCAGCCCAAGAAATGACCCAATTTTTCTGGCATTTCCTACGTATGTCCTACCGTACGCAGAGAGGCGGCCAACGCACTCTAGGTGTAAGGTCTCTCGCCCACCTTTCTGTACCCATTTGAGGAAGTTGTGACTCCATAAGATGACCCTGGGCGATAGTTTTCAGGCTTAGTTTCACTGTTATTCTTTTTACTTTCTTTTGCCGTTTTGTCTAAATCGTAATTATAAATTAACAATCACGGCCACTGTCAAAACAAATTATCTTCCGCACGAACTTGATCGATGTTTCTAAACCAGGTTTTTTAAAGATGTTTTAATTTTGAACATGGATATTTGCATTTGTATTACTTGAGCATCATTCCTTCGCTTTTCTTGCTATCCGAAACTGGGAGGGGACGCGCCGATAATTCAGCGAGTTCTTCCTTAATAATGGCAGAATGTACGCATGAAAGACGGGTATAAAACACACTGTTCAGTGCGATGATGTCTATTTGTCGGCTCCAATCCCGGTCAAGCAGCGGCTGTGAGCATCTCTCCTTTCATCTGCAGGTCCCAACTCTTCGCGGGTCTGAACGCGCAGAGAAATAGTACTAGAACATAGATCGCAAGCCATCCCTTGTTAGACCTATCTGGATATACACAGCAATAGGATGCTAGCAATTTGTTCATTGCTCACTCGGACTCGAACTGCCTTTTTCCTTTTGTTTGTGATATTGTGTATTAGTTATTCAATTGTGCCACTTACACCCTTTTCTTCCGCTTCATTCTATCATTCCAAGCATAATATCCTTTTCTAGAGATTTTGTTCGACTCATAGTATGTCCAAAACATTTTATTTTCCATTTTTTGGCTTTGGCTTTTAGAGAAAGTTCTGTTTTCTTTTCAAAATTTCGGCATTTATCTTTTTGCCCTCCCATTGTACGTTTAATATTTTCTTCCGTGTCCATACTTCAAAAGCATCTTCCTTTTTTCGGCCTATCTCAGTGTTCAGCTTTTACACCCACACAACAGGATTAGAAATGCCATTTTCTCGATTATTTGGATTTTGGTCTTACGCAAGGCTTGATTTCTGACGGAACACGACGGAACGGCGTTCCTGTATCTCGCTGATAATTATTACATTATATTATAAATATATAATTATTTCTATTAAATTAATAAATCATTTTGAGCGCGTTCCGGGACCTAAAATTTTAGAAATCAATCACTTGATATGCCTGCATATTTTATGAATTTGTGTAATTTTCTTTCCGCTGCTTTTTCTAAAGTTATTCCTCTCTTTAGTTTTTCTGTACAGTATCCAGAATTTGTTATTGTAATTCATAAGTATTTAACTTCACCTGCCATGTATATCACTTCTCCGTTGATGTTCAGGCTTCCTTTTTTACCAGTTGACATAAATGTTGTTTTCTTTAAATGTAAGTTCATAGAATATTTAAATTTTATATTAATAATATATTTAGCTATCATTATTACATAATTCAGAATTAAGTACAAATAAAACATCTGCATAATTTTCATGACATAACATTTTGGCGTTTTCTCGAAAAGGAGTAAAGTGGACATGTCACGTTTTGAATGTTTGCTCCTCATTTCGCGCTCCTTTCTATCCAAGCCCAGCGCCGCCAGGGCACGCGCTCAAGTGTAGTCACCCTTCTGAGCTGGAAGCAGGGTCGCATCTCTGGCACACTGCTGTTCTGATAGCGTGACTTTTCTGACCTCTGCAGACATCTCGCCGCGTTCTTCGGCGGGCTGCGTGCTACACTAGGGCAATTCGATATGCCCAAGCGTAGGAAGAGGGCGGTGAGCAGTTTTCAGTGGGCGAGAACATTGTGCAGTGACGAAGTGGAGTTTATATTTACTATACAAGAATTAGTGGAATCATTCGCGTTTCGTTAATTATTAGTAACCGAGTATTATATATGAACAAAATAAGAATTCAAACAATAAATAACAATTATAAAAGTATATTAGTTTAATAAACATTTTGTGAGATATTATTAACTAAAATAACTTATTTAGTCGACATTTATGAATGGTAAGCTATTGTTTTTCATTGAAAATACAGGTATAATACCCTTATAACCTTTATGGACGTCCATACCGTTATAGACGTCCTATAGAGGTATTTTACCGGTATAAAAAAAACATAGGTATTTGAAAAAGGTATGTAAAATACCGGTATTTTACCGGTATTTAATACCTTTTCGGTCCCTGCCTATTCCTCATTGCCAGTTTACACTCCCTGGTCATATTTCGAATGACCCGGAACATTTCTTTAGGTCTCCTTTTGTTGTTATGTTCTTCCACTTCTTTGCATTTTTCTTTTTTATTTATTTATTTAACGTAAAAAAACTTAAAAACTGCGTATGACGTGCTATATTTCTTGAAGAAACTTTTGTTTATCTTGTCTTGGTCTACGCTGGAATACCCTGTTGAGTTCTCTGACTTTTATCCTTTGCTCTCTTAGCAGAGAAATATAATACTTGAAAAGAACGAAACATTAGGACTTTATTATTATTATTATTATTATTATTATTATTATTATTATTATTATTATTATTATAATAATAATAATAATAATAATAATAATAATAATAATAATAATAATAATAATAATAATAATAATAATAATCACGCGAATGGAGAGGAATCGAAGGTAAAGTGTATATACTCGTACTATATAATCCTTTGAATCTTCACTTCGATGACTGAGTTTCCAAGATTTATAACAATTGTGAGACTCCATCTTTATATTTCACGGTGAAAATCTTGAAATATCTCTACAGGTCTGATTCAGTTTGCCAATTGTGAAACCATGGAGCAGGTTGTTACTCTAGGCACCGGGCCCCAGGCCGCAGGCCGCCGGGTTTGACCGTTCGGCCGCGTCGAGGGATCCCCCACAAGGTTCGGGTGACGCAACTGGGGGGATCAGGTACTTTTTCCGAAATTTCACTTTACGCCGCTCCTATTCATCCGATTTGCATGATTGACACGGCGTTGGATTCAGGAAGCAAGTCGTCATCGCGCTATAAGCCCACATTTTTTAATTTCTTCCCGGAACTATGAGAAATCATTTTAAATTTTTTGGGGGAAATATTTTTTGAAAAAACGGCATCGTAGCGTGAATTCTATTTTAAAAAGGAGTCCAACGCCGTTTACAGATCGAAAATCGGACAATTTGTTCAGACGTTATCGATCTAGTAAATTCCGTGTGATAGTGCTGCGATCTATTGATTTTTCCTATAAGTATTTTTCGGTGCATTTAGCCTTAAAGGAAATATTATTTCCTCTATAGTCTGTAGAGTGATGAAGACGGAGGCAACATGACCATAGACTAAAGAGGTATATTTCATTTCTCGATGATACGACGACTGAGTCCGAACTGGAGGAAGAAAATAAGGCAGAGGTGGGGCGAGGTGGGGCGAGGTGGCGGACGAGGCAGGGGTGGTGGGGAAGGGAAGGACGATGGAGAGGAGAAGGGGAAGATGTGGGAAGGATGACGGGGAGGAGGAGAAGAATGCGGACGAGGGTGGTAAAGGAGTGGCGACGGTTGCAGAGGTTCGGTTAGCGGCGATTCATTTCAATTACGCCTTTATTTTATATTACTTCTATATCATAAAACAACTAACTCATGAAATAAACTGCGAATATTGAGAGTAATTCTTCGAAGGGTGAGCAATTAATTGTTTACATTTTCATACAAGAATATAGCAACGAACCCGATAGAAGCAAATGGTTTGAATTAAATTTCATTTCACAGACAAAACTGAAAAGAAATCCCGATATTTATTTGGACCTTTTCAGAGGGTGTTCAAAAACATTAAAAGGAATGTTTCGACGTGCAGTGATAATATGTAACTAATACTCTAAGATTTTAAGTCTATTTTGTATGAACTTACAACAGTTTTTGAAGTCATAAGTTAAATTTACATAACATTTATAACCACTTAGTTTTGTGCTTTAGGTTGATTCAGTTCACTCCTAATACTATCAATTGTTAGTTTTTATATTCTTGTTTCCACTTCTCTGGATGTCATATTCCTTTTTTTACAAATATCCCGAAATGAAGAAAATATGGAGTTAATATTTGCAAAAACACTTGATTACATGTAGGGAATATTAAATGCAAGTAATAAAGTTACGTAAGTGAATGAAACATAACAGTTTAATCAACGTACAGTAAACTTCAATAAGCAAAAGATAATCAATACTAGTACATGATATTTTTTCATAATACGTCTTCTGGAATGGCAAATATTCAGCCACCATTTAACCACGATAACATCGTACTGAGTCATATTGTCTATGATATATTGCCGACTTTGCTACATCCAAAAACTGAAGCCACCAATGTAAAGGTATCGAAGGAAGACACGCGGCTAGAGCGATGGTTCCATCTAAGGTCCTTTCTGCCTCCATTGTGCTCTTAACGGCCAGGAATTTCCTTCATCTCCCCTGGCTTCCGGCGACCAGCACAAAAGACCTCTGGCACTGTCCTTCACAGCGACCTTTTCACCCCAATAATAACCCATCATCAGAGATGTCCATTCATTCGCACGTGATGAAACAGGCCGCATCGATTGATTTCATTTCATTGAAAACGACTCATTTAACGTTCTCACGTCATTTTGGCATGGTTGTTCGATCGGACAATAACGTGTACAATCCGGAAATATTTCTATGATTTTATTTTTTTAAAGATAGTGTTTCTCGAAGATAAGCACTGAAGGTTACAATTTTTGATAGAATAGTGCGTTTTGTAACAGATATTTTGGAAATAGAATTTGAACTCATTGAAAATACGTTCTTCATATGCGTAATCAGATCTCAAAATTATGCTGTTTATTAAGTCGTGTCTGTGTACAAACGCAATATATTTCAGAAAAAATTATAATAATTTACATAATCTCAAAACTCATTCCCTTGTGCTACACTGATGATATTTGAGTGCCTCATATGTTTCTTTATGCATAAGATTTTCGAAATCCTACAATAGTGAATACTTTACTTAAAGTACTTGGATAAATATTTTTCGACGAAATAGACCAACATTTTTTGCCAAATCTAATAAACAAATTTTATATTCGTTTCCGTACAAGTTTCCAATCATATGAAAAATGAATAAACAGCAAACTCAATATGTAAAATTCCAACTTCAATAGCACTAAAATAAAAATACCACGTTCTGAAAGAAAATAAACAAGAACATAAAGTTATACAAAACTTGTGCGGAGTATTCCATAAATCAGAAAGCTTACAGAGAAACATTAGTATGTCAGGCATTTCGTAACCTAAAAATTAATTAGTCATTCAGACATTAATTAGGCAATCATTTTACACAATAATTTCATACAAATTATATTAATATGTAAAATGTTCTGCAAATGATATTCGCAGTTTTTGCAAATGAGATTCGTGTGTTTTCCTATTCAAATTCTGGAAGACACGTTTTCCCATTTGAAAATCGCTTCAACACTTTTATTCTTCTTTTTTTCTTTTAGCCATTGCAGAATTCGTTCTCGAAACGTCAACATTTCAGTCACAAAATTTCTATTAAAAAGCCCATCTCATAGTTATTTGCCAAAAGGTCGTATAAATCTCACGAGACAAGATTTGTACGTCTAAGCCAGGAAAATATAACTCCACAACGACGTATACTGTGGTCACTTAATTGAATGCAATTTCCACTATACTCGCGTCCCAGAAATGTGGGATTTAATGCAACCAACGACGACACTAAAGCACTTACAAACTTACAACGACTAGCCACTATTTACTCTGAAGCTTCGGGGCTTCCGCATGAACCCTGCAAGAGACTAGTGGAGCGCCATGTTAACTCAACTGGTCTCGCTGAGCGTCTTGGTGGTTGGTACGTGCGGAACGCGAAATGATTATAAATTCACCCACCACTTCTCACCGAAACGTGACAGAAGGAAGAGGTCAGGACGATGAAATTTCGCCTTCAGAGCTGGAAGCGAAATGAAGATCGTCTGTTCGGATGAAGATTGCACATCGGAAGAGAGGGAGCAGCGGCGTGAATGAGGGAGAAAATAAATTTCCATCAAATGAAAGAAAACTGTATATAAGATCAACGTAGAAACGGTACACTTGCAAAGAATAAATGAGAAAATTAAAAACGTTCTTAAAATGTATTAAATATGAAAATATAAATGAGTAAATATATAACATTTTGTTTACTTATCATAGAAGTTATGCATAAAAAGGAATGCAATATGGTGTGTATTCGAAAGACTGTGTGTGAATAGATGAGAATGGAGCAAACTAAATTACATAAGAAAGATGTAGTGATGTAGTAAATAGAATAATTTCAGAATAAGCGCGATGTATCAGTAAGAAAAAATAGTATATACTCTTCTCTCTATACCGAATACTCTCGTGCAACAGTTTTAATGGCAGAAAGCTGAGTTCGCCATTCGAAATTGTTATCAGGTCACTGCAGAGAATATTAAAAAACTTAAGTATTAATTGCATTTGAAATAGTGTCCATTTCAAACCTTCGTTTTTACGGACATTTCTAAAACGACTATCCTGGTTCACCCATGCGGTGGATGACTGAAGGGCAGAAAATACTCAGTGAGTCATGTAAAAATTGTGGAACAAGAAAGGGTTAACACTTTAACTGACACGTATATTGAAGTATTTTTTATGTTGAGGGGAGGGGGTTGGGAGTAGTTATACATTCGGCCTACAGGAGGAATTTTGAGAATCAACCCATGAGTGTAAAAATCCCTGAGCACTTTGTAAGCTATGTGTATAGAAATTATACACATTTGATACCCATAGAAAATAACATTTAATAGAAAACTTTAAGAGATTCAGAATTAAAAATAGTTGATGAATATTCATTTAATACAAAAAAGTGATATAGGATAACAACTCTTACGTAAGAAATGGCTTTGTGAATTGAAATCAGCATGGAATAAATAAACTTTTTCTGTGATGCCTTCTATCTTATTTAACAGAAACAAAAAAAATCACGTTACTCTTGGAGGCCAAACACTTCTCGCTATTTGAAAAAGCCAGATACATGCATCAAATTTATACACGGATGGAAAAATGTTTGTGTCATATCGATACAAGTGGCCTCATGTGAACAACTTGCTGTGCATGAAATGTGTACACATGGCAGTTAACGTACCGGAAAAATAAAATCCTCTTTGTATCCCCGTAGATCACATTATATATCTTCCTAGGTGCGGAGCGGTTTAAGTGAGACAGGCGGATAAAAATATACGATTGAGAGTTTCGGAATTGTAGCCACTTAATGCCTCCCTCGGTGGCTCGTTGGTTAGCGTGCTCGCTTTCCACGGTGCAACCCCGCGTTCGATTCCCGGCCAAGGCAAATCATTCCTGTGTTCTTTCCTTAGAAATGTCTCAAAATGACAATGAGAAAGCCCTAAGGTCATGAAAACTGGTATGTACGGTGAAGGTATGTCTTTGTGCTAACCACACGAACTCCTTATCCCATGGCCGAAGGGCTGGGCGATGGCCGAGGGACCGTCGGCCAAGGCCCATAGAGTGCTGTCGAGCCAAAGAACAGCAGAACAGCTACCTTAAAATTATAGACAATTAGTTCAGAGTCCAGATCAAAACAGGATATGCCTAGAATAAATCATTTAAACAGTGGAGCAACGCATTTTATTTGTGAATTTCTTTTCCTGAACTAACACATTCACTTCATCAGTATTTTCTAATACTCCCATAATTTAAAATCCAAAATATTTAGTTAAATCAAGTTGTACTGGTTCAAATCCGGAGAGAGGTGTGACAGACCTCGATTGGTCTGCGGCAGAATGGTAAGAAAAAGACAAAGATATTGTCTCGGACTCTGTCAAGAAATTTGGGAGACCACAAATATTTGGCAACATTGGGAGCACATGTGGTGCAAAATTCTAAACTTCCCAGATCCGTATCGGAGATAGGCTGTAGCGGGTAGGCTAATGAAGTTTCCAGAGCGTAGGCATTAAACAATAACAATAATAACAATAATCTTCCTCGTAGTTGATAAGATTTCTGGAACCCACTTTTTGGAGATCAATTTCGTGTAGTTCTTTTTAATAAGTAACGTTTAAAACCTAGAAGATATTAATTCGTTTAGAATTTTATATAATTTCCTTTAAATCACAAGGATACATTTATTAATCATGAAATAAAGTAAAAATTGAGCACTTCAGGAATTACACGGTTCAACAAAGTAGTGTTTCTTTTTTGTGTTATACGTTACAGTCAAGTAAAATGCAAGGTAGTATTGATTTAGTTCTAAAATGTGTGGAAGGTGTACATGTAAGTGATAAGATCCTTACAATGATCCATAGATTCATACAAAGATGGTACGTTTAGCGAGATATAACTACAAGTACCATAAATTCTCTCTGATACTGATTATAGGATCTTTCCAGTTCTTCATTTCTAGTACAACGAAAGTAAATATAGGCAATGATGAACACATATATCGGTCACCTAAGACCTTCGGTAAAGGCCAAAATTGTATTAAAAACACCTCCAATGAATAATAATAATAATAATAATAATAATAATAATAATAATAATAATAATAATAATAATAATAATAATAATAATAATTTCGTTCCTCATCGGCTACTTCGTCTATTAACGCAGCAGTCTTTTTCACATTTCCTTGGCCATAGGTAAAATCAATACGCTTCTGTTCCGCAAATATAGTAAAGTTAATTTCCCACAATAATAATTACGAGAAATATTTTCTAAATCTCTTCCAGATTTTTAGAAACGTAAGAAGGATATTAAAAAGGCAAACCTTTTTTCCATGTCAGGAACCCATATTATGTGAAGGCCCTTGTTAAAATACATAAGTATTTAATTTGTTTTGTTTCCTTTCCTATCCTGGACCAATTTCCGAAATCTCGCCTGCTTTCGACCAAGCAACTTTTCCATGACTACACTCTAACACTTCTCCATAAATTCTTTCAGATACCCGCGTTACAGCAGCCGTCACTAACTCGGCAGAGTTTTGCTGTTCCGTCAGCTGTTCCTGAAGCTCTGTTTTCAGGGCTTGAATCTTCAGCTGCCACTTCGGCAAGCAGTGCAGCTTGAGTGGTGTCACAAGCAATCAACTAGCTTAGTTGGCTCAGGGCATCAACTGATGTCTCTGAAGTGCCTCTGACCGGAAGGTCTTATGTTTAGAGTCCCGACGGGGGCTGGATTTGCGACACTAGCTACATAGCTAGGTCGAATTCAACAGCTGTCTGGTAGAGAATTCAAGCGGGCGACTCTGATCGGTCGTATCCATTATTTCTCCAAACAACACCTGGCGGATGCCGGAGCACTACTCTAACAAACGGGCCACAGACCGCGCGCGATCTTTCTTTCCTCTTACTTGTCCTATCTACACTTTTTGCACAAACATCCTTACACTTTCAGACACTACACTTCCATACATGTTGGGAGACCAGTCGGGAGCTTAACTTGTCCGGGTTGGGGCAAACCTGGTTGGGAAGTACCGCAAGCTGAACTGTAGGACAGCGCCGGATCTCACCACCAGCGGGGAAAGATCACCGCCACCTCCCGTGGTAAAACATACACTAAACTTACGAGAATAATGACCTTATAAATTCACCCGTCCAGTATAACTAATCAATCCATCAAAGAACAATCAAAGGACTTCAATGTTGCACCGAAGAATTGTAATTAAGTCTCTAAAGTAATTATCATCTGAGTCAATTTAATCGACCAAACATTTTCATTAACCAAGCATATCCATTTCCCAGACCTTTGAATTCAATGAAAATTAGTAATTAATTAACTGATGAAATCATGCAAATACACCCTAACGGTTAGGTGTCTAACTCACCCCAAGTAAACTGGGTTAAAAAGAGAGGCGTGGTCTTTACTAGGAGTCAATTTACCTATTAATTATATCGTACTACATAAAACCACCCCCTTATAACATTGCCCTATTTTTGTTCCCCCTCGTACTACAGAAGTGAGAGGAAACAAATTGAATGACCTCAACAGTATGATTTCAAATATCGATTGTACGATCCGTATTTAAAGTATTTTCATATGAAACTATGCACATACGTTAGGATTAAAATCTATTAGTGTTACAAATCTGTTAAAGATTTGTGCAGGTGGAGAAGATATACATGTAGTTTTGTACCCGAAAAACGATTTGTTAATATTGATGGATGGATTTGTCTCTCAAATCTCTATTAAATTTAAAGCTTTTGTGTCGAAACTTAATAAATACGTCAGAAAGAAGAACTAATGCGCCGTTCTGGAGATGAAAAAAGATATTTCAATTTTTAATCATTAAGATACTTTACAATATACCTATATGTCGTTTTCGACATTTTCTGGAAAATGGCTGAAATTTTTTATCTTGAAATTATTTGGTCATATAGAAGTAAGTGCATTTATGAACAATGGAATAGTTTTTATTTTCATTAAAACCTCTGACATTTAGAAAATTGTAAAAATCTTTGTATTTAAAACAATCGGGGTTTCGTTTGAAAAAGAAGTTTAAAGTTACAGATCATCCAATTTCGTGATTTCCGCTTTAAATGAAAGGTAGTGCGTTCCACGTGTGTAATAGCTTGCTGTTATTATAGTACAGAGATTTTGAGAGTGTATGCTTCCGTGGCCGGTGTCAGTAGCTACTTGACTGGCCGGGAAACATGTGTCAAGTTTCGGCCGCCATTCGGTGATCTTCCTCAGGAAATGCCTTCGAAATGCAATTCACCCTAAGGAAGGTGACAGAATGGTGGCCGAAACGTTGGCACCTGTGCTATGAACGCGGTGTCTACCGGACAGCCAAGAAGAAACTATACAGTTTTTTTCTGAAAGTCGAGTGTCATTCGTCGTAGTCGCTCGTCGTAATGTTTCTCGTCGTAATGTTCCACGTCCTAGTGTTGCTCGTCCTAGTGTTGCTCGTCCTAGTGTTGCTCGTCCTAGTGTTGCTCGTCCTAGTGTTGCTCGTCCTAGTGTTGCTCG